>JANIHZ010000208.1:53408678-53424559 GCA_027478365.1 Erythroxylum rufum | reverse complement strand
GAGAGAGAAAGAGGGAATCACATCACATTCGGTTATTACATGCCATATTCCCGTTTACAACGCAGTTTATATATACGTTGGTAAACGTATTGCTAACAATTAACGACTAATGCCTCCATCGTCTTCTTCTTCACGATTCTCTGCAACAGAAGCACTTTGAGATCCGTGAAGTTCTACGTTGTAAGTCATATCTGTTGCCTTCCAATTGTGAAATTGTCTAATTATGCATTTTAGTGTGGGAAATGGAAAGAAAATAATCACTAAAGAGTATTAAATTTTTATTGCGGTAATTAGTGATTGATTCTTTTTTTTGTGTAAATTTTTGGACAGGCATATTGTACATGATTGTGTTTCATCGGGCTTTAGGTCTTGTCCGGCCTAAAGATATTGACCTGGAACTCTTTGACATTACATATGTAAGTGAATATAATTCTCCATCTAATCTTTGCAAGACATAGTTCTTCGATTCCATTTTAGAATTTGGACAATGAACGTTGATGCTCAATATCAACATTCTTCAACACTCACTCAATACCTTTAATATCGATCACTGTTAATGAACATAAGTTTCATAACTTTGAAGCATGTGTATATAATAGGATTAGAAAAGTATCTCCTAAAGATGGTGGAACTTGTTAGAAGCTATCATTATTCAATATATTATTGCCAGACAAGAACATAATAGGAAGGCTATCGTTTTTTAAATCCAATTCACTTATTTATTTTACATACTTCACAACACCCTTTAAGAGCAAAACATATCAATTAGGTTAAAATGTCATTTTGTGGTGGGCTATAAACCCAATAGATAGACTTAGACAATATTGGAGAATGAACCCAAAGCCCTAAAACATAATTATAAATATAAAGTCCCTCTCATAAATGGCTTAAATGTCACATACTCATAATTATAATTAAGATATTAATTATCATTAGATTTTGTGTTAGTCTACATTAATAAATAGGCTTAATTAAAAAAAACTTAAACTTTTGTCAAGTTTTCAATTATAGCCTGAACTTTAAAAAATAGCAATAAAATGCCTAAACTTTCAAAAAAAATTTCCAATTCTAGCTTAAACTTCAAAAAGTGGCAATAAAATGCTCAAACTTTCAATTTTCTTCAATTCTAGCCTGACTTTATTATCTGTTCTCCCGATGCCCTCAGCTCTCAGCCTTTTGCTTTTTGTTTGTTCTACTGATGCCTTAAACGACTCTCGTGTTACAGCATACTATACCAGTAAGCTCTTCGTTTTTAGTTCATTCTCTTGATGCCCTCAGTGTGAGAGTTTCGGGATTGTGTAATCTGAAAATCGAAAGGTGAGGGCGTCTAGAGAACAAATTAAAAATGAAAGGAAAAACTAAAATTAAAGCGTAAGGTCGTCGAGGCTGCGTAATATGATTTAAGTTATTTTTAAACAACAACGTCATTTTAATTATTTGATTAAACAACAACGTTTCATAATTTTCATTTGTTTTGTTAATTTTGGTTGACATGTATTAATAGTTAAGGTTTCTGAAACAAGTGGCAACTCATGTTAGCAAACTTAACGAAAACATTAACGTTAGGTTAGAATTGAAAAAAATTAAAAATTTGAGCATTTTATTGCTACTTTTTGAAGCTCGGGCTAGAATTGAAAAAATTTGAAAGTTTAGGCATTTTTATCGCTACTTTTTAAAGTTCAAGCTATAATTAAAAAATTGACAAAAGTTTAGCCCTTTTTTGGTAATTAATCTTAATAAATATAACATTTTCTCATTTGGATTGCATATACTATAATGCTTCAACAACAATATGCATAGTCAAGCTAATCATACACAACCAACACACTGATGAGATGTATAGATTGTACATAATTAGGTGCTACTAATCTAGGAGCATAGCAATATAAATATGGATTTAATCGAATAAATATAATCAATTTGTCACTTATTAGGAATATAGAATTACAAAATGTCATAAATAGTGACAAACATCTATAATATGTATGTATTATACAAAATTCTAGAAATCCTCATAAACATACATAGAATGGAAACTCCTATCGAAACAAAACAGACTCCTAACATTCCCATATGGAAGGCGTGTTCTTGAAAAACACAAATAAATAAGCTTTGAAATAGTTGGTCTGTTAATATACTGCTTGAAAGTGTGTGTTCGATAGTAATGAGAGATTGTAACTTTTTCTTTAACAAAGTAGAACTTAATGTTAGTATGCTTGGAGCAAGAAGTGCTCCTAGTGGTTTTAAAAAAAAGATAAAATTGCAAAATTGTCATAATACAATTTCAATGATCTCAAAATGGAGTACATAACTTTTAATGCTAAAATGAAATTCTGCAGCCATGTTGAATTACAAGTAGCCTCATAACACGCTATATGCTTTGTATCCATTGTTGAAGAAGTTGCAAGTGTCTATTTGACATTTTTTCTACGAAATAACTCTTCCTACCATCATAAAGATGTGTCGGGCAATGAATTTCTTATCATTCACTCAACTTACATAATGAGAGTCACTAAAATCAACTACTTTAAGATTGTCAATATGTCGATATGTTAACATAAGATCTTTGATATCTTGAAGATACCTTAAGACTTTCTTAGTCACTTTCTAATTGCTTTGACCAGGATAGCTTAAGAATCTACCAATCACACCAGCCATAAAGACAATATTAAGACAAATTATAATTAAGCATACATCAGATAAGGGATTATTTTCATTTGATCACTCTCAATATTATTTTGAGTACATTGGCCTTAGAAAACTGGTCACCCTCCATAACTAGTGTCTTTACAGAATAACAATACTACATGTTAAACATCTTGAAGATACGATTAATGTAGGTACTTTAAGATAATCTGATAACACCATTACCCCTATAATGGATAATCTATATACCCAAAAGATATAATGCTTTTATTGAGATCCTTCATGTTGAAATGACCAAACAATAGTTATTTTTGTCTCAATTAACATATCTATGTCATTAAGAACGAATACGGTATCATCGACATTTAAACCAAAAATTTGTTCTTGCTCTTACTGATTATCATATATATACAATGATCAATAATATTTTTCTTTAAGTTGTTAGCGGTGACAATTTCTTCAAACTTGAGATGCCATTTCCTTGAAGTTATTTTCAACATGTAGATTGACTTTTCGAGCTTATAGTTCATTTTTTCCTAACTACCTCAAAACTATAGTTTGTTTACAAATCTTGTTGTTTCAACCTGTAGTTCTTACATCCATTTGATTAAACTTTAGGTCAAAATGAGCAACAATTGCCATAATGATTTATAGTTCCTTAGTTGAAACAGGAGAAGTCACTTTTTGTTGGCTATAACCGTTAGCTACTAGTATTGCTTTATACCTCTTAACCTGACCTTTGGTAAATCACTTGGTCTTAAATATTGATTTGCATCCAATAGACCTACAACCTTTTAATAATTGTACTAAGCTCCACACTTCATTTTGTTGCACACAATTCATCTTATCATTTATATCATTCATTCAAAAGAATTGGATTTGAGGACTAGAGATGACTTCCATATTTATAGTTGGATTTGAGGTATTATCAATATCATATTTAAGCTTTTACAAGTGTACAATATAATTACCAAAGATTGCTCGTCTACGAACCTTTTTGATCTCCATGAAAATACATCTTCTATGAATACATTTGGAGCTTCTTATCCTACTTGCTTAATGCGTTCATCTTGAATGACTTTTGGGTTCTAGTAAACTATAAGGCTAGTTGTTGGAGTAGAAATGACAGACAAATAGACAATGATTGGATTTTTTTATCACAATTTTCTAGGCCCTTGGCTTGTACTAGTGTCATGTTCAAAATAGATAGTTCAATCTAATTCATTAATATAGTGGTCTGTAATGGACAGTAGAATATAAAGCCTTTTGATCCCACAATAACTAATACAATAACCATTGAAGATTTTGAATCAAATTTCTTATATTGCAGATTTCTATCATCTCACTTCTATTTTATAACTGCAAACATGAAGGTGATGCAAAGTGAGTGACCATAACTTATAAACAGTCTTGTGAATGGACTTACTTGGCACTTAATTCAAAATATAAATTGCAGTTCTCAAAGTATCATTGCATAAGAACTTTAGCAAGGAAGAGTTCATTAACATATATCGTCCTATGTCAAGAAATGTGCGATTTCTTACATCGCCCTATATCAAGAAATGTGTGATTTCTTCTTTCCGCAACTTCATTTTTGTGAATTGTGTCGGTCATTGTGTATTAGGTGTCAATGCCACACACATGTAGGTGCCTTGCAGAAGGTCTAGGATTGTATCTTGTCTTATTATATCTACCATAATACTCACCGCCTTTGTTCGAAGGAACCACTTTGATTTTTTCCTTGTTAAAGTTCCTCTTTTACTTTTAAGGCTTCCAAAGAATCTGATTTCTTATGAAGGAGATCAACAAAACCATAATAAAAATAATCGTCCATCAAAGTGATAAAGAACTTGTGGTCGGGCATAGCTAGAGGAGTAAAAGGCTTAAAATTACTGATATAGATACTCAAGTAGTTTTTTAAAGTTATCAACTTTAGTGTTTCTAATCTTGACAGTCATTTCCCTTTATTTAGTTAATGCAAGTGTCAAAGTACAAAAAGTCAAGATCCTATAGGATTTCATAATTTATTATTCATTTCATTCTTTGTCAAAAATATGGAATAATTGCTTGTGTTACAAAATGGAAGGTTTGTCATTCAACTTTGATTTTTTTTGTGATAGCAACATTATTAAAAGAAGTAAGAAGAGAGACAAACATTAAATTAAACTTGTAAATGTCACAGCATAAAATTCTATTTTCAATGAAAATAGAGTCACGATACAAAATTATCATTCCAATCTAAAATATATATATAACTAGTCTTGTGAAAAATAGATACTAAAATTAAATCCTCTAGTCGAGTTCATATAACTCCAAAAAAGGTCCTATGATAAGCTATAATTTGATTGTCCAAAATGTTGAACTTTGGTTCTTGTAATGTCACCCATATATATATGTTGCTTCATTTGTAATGTCACCCATATATACATGTTGCTTCATACTATTTTCTTGCTTTTTGTTTGTCATCTCCTACAAGGAATTTGTAACAATAATTATAGCACTAATGTCTAACCACCAAGTATTAGAAGGTACATCAACAATATTGAGATCTAAACAAACTTTCATCAAAAGATTACCTTTCTTTTATAATCTAGGCTTAAGCTTCCTACAATCTACCTTTTTGTACTCAAACTTTTGGCAATGATTGCATTTTCTTGTGAACCCCTCATTATTGAGAACACTAGAAGCTAAAGGCGTTATTTGCCCATTCCCCTTCTTGTTTGTATTTTGTTTCTTAAAAGACTTATTGTTATTGATATTCTTTAGAGGAGGCAAAGAGGATTCATTGGCAATAATCTCTGCCGACTAGATTATATACTTGTAAGAGCATGAGTATTATATTGAGGACACCTAAAAGCCAACTGCCTACAAGGAAGACACCTTTAGTCTTCTATCCTATTCTTGAATAGATGATATAAATGATGAGATAAACTTTATGTTACAAAATGAATTGTGGAGTTCGGTATAATTTTTAAAAGAAAATTATTTTAATAGATACTGAAATTAAATTCCTCTAATTAAGGGCATGTATGCAACTTCATGTAACCCAAAAAAAAAAGGTCTTATGATAAGCTATAATTTGATTGTCCAAAAAGTTGAACTTTGGTTCTTTATTTCTTATGTGTACATGTTGCTTCACACTAGTTTACTTCTTTCTGTTTTCCATTTCCTACAAGGAATTGGTAACATGAATTGTAACATCGATGTCTAACTATCAAATGTTAGAACGTACATCAACATTATTGGATTCTAAATAAACCTTCATTAAAAGATATACATTTCTTTTATGTTCTATCCACCTTCTTGTGCTTAAAATTCTGGCAGTAATTGCCTTTTTTTTAACCCCTCATTCTCGAGAGCTTTGGAAGTTAAAGTTGTTACTCACCCATGCCCTTTATTGCCCATATTTTGTTTCTTGAAAGGCTTGTTGTTATTGATATTATTTGGTTAAGGGAAAAAGGATCTATTGATCAATAATCTTTGACGATTACATTATATACATGCAATAAAATGTCCAACTACCTACAAGGAAGCCACCTATAGTCTTCAATCGAAAATTTGAATAGATGTTATAAATGATGAGATGAACTCTATGTCATAAAATAAAGTGTGGAGTTCGGTATAACTTCAAAAAGAAAACTAACTAGTTCTGCAAAAAACAGATACTGAAATTAAATTCCTCTAATTGAGGGTATGTATGCAACTTCACGTAACTCTAAAAAGGCGATAAGTTATAATTTGATTATCACAAAAGTTCAACTTTGGTTCTTGTACCATCTCCTATATATACATTACTTAATTCTAGTTTACTTCTTTCCGTTTGTCATCTCCTACAAGGAATTTGTATAATGAATTGTTACACCAGTGTTTGACTACCAAGTATTAGAATAAATTTCAATAGTATTAAGTTCTAAGCAAACCTTAATTGAAAGATTACCTTTCCTTTATAATCTGTCCTTAAGCTTCTTTTAATCTGCCTTCTTATGCTCTAACATCTTACAGTAATGCATTTTCTTTTGAACCCTTCAATTTTTCAGAGCATTGGAAGCTAAAATTGCTACTTGCCCATTCCTTTTGTTGCCCATATTATGTTTCTTGAAAGGCTTGTTATTATTGACATTCTTTGGTGGAGGCAAAGGATTCGTTGACCAATAATCTCTAACCACTACACATTGTATACTCGCAAGAACATGAGTATGACATTAAAGACACCTCATATCCAACTACTTACAAGGAAGTCACCTTTAGTCTTCAATACAAGTTTTTGATAGATGATATGAATGATGAGATGAACTCTATGTAACAAAATGAAGTGTGGAGTTTGGTGTACTTACCAAAATGTTGTAAGCCCATTGGATGCAATTAAAATTTTAAAATCGAGCATGACACCAAAAGTTAAGTAGACAGATATGAAGCAAGGCTAGTAACTAAGGATTATAGCCAATGAGAAGGTATTGATTTCAAATAAACCTTCTCTCCTATTTTCACTAAGGACTTATTACGATTGATCGTGGTAATTGTAGCTCATTTGACCTAGAGCTTCATCAAATGAATGTAAAACTAACTTTCTTAAGTCGAAGCTTAAGGGATGATGTCTACATAGTTCAACCTATTGGCTTTGAAGTATTAGAGAAAAAAATATTTTTTGTAAGCTCCAAAAGTCAATTTATGGGGGTTATGGTCTTCATTTCAAGGCCACCAAAATTTTATTGTGCCTACAATTGTATCTTTCTCTAAGAGTACTTCTTGTTCCAAGAATATTAACATTAAACTTTACTTTGTCAGAGAGAAAGTTGCGGAGCCTCTCATTATTATTAAGCATATGCTTTCAAGTAGCATGTTGGCAAATCCACTAACTAAAGGCTTATCTATCTGTGTTTCAAGAACATGTCTCTCTTATGAGATTATTAGGAGACCTATACATCTTATCAGTGTTTTGGTTGTGTGTGATCATTTTGATTATGCATATTATTATAGAAACATTATAATATGATTCTGCAATCCAAATGGTAAAATGTTAAATTTATTAATTTAACACTATGTGGCTTTATAGTTTTTTGGCTAAGAAATTGTTATTAGTTAAGACTTGATGGGAGGACTATTGTGGATATAGAGTACAGTACCTATATCCAAACATTCTGTTGTTTTTTTATTACTTAGACTTTGTGCTCGTCTTCTTTATCTGTATAGGTCAACTTTGACGATTAGCATCTTTAAAAAAAAGGAAAATTGAACTCTTGATGTCTTGCAATCAATATGCTCATGTTAACAGCTTGATGTTGCCTTTCTGAACTGCTCTTTTTGTTCATTATTTAGGTGCAATGTGCAGATGTCGTACTTGAGAAGAAAATAGATGAAAAGGTCGAGCAATTCATAAGTTGGGTAGACAAACACCCTACCAATACAAAAAGTCAGGTATGATGTTACTGAAGACTATTGATGCTTGGATCTCAATTTTTATCACTTTTGGTTTATCGTTTATTACATTTTTAGGCTTATAGCTGTAGAAAAAGTATTTGGACGATAAAAGTGAACAGTTAATTGGAAAGCTTGTTGAATTTCAGGCGTTCCTTCACCATACATTTATTTAAGAGTCAAGCATGAAAGGGCAGTTTCTGCGCACAGTCTTGTTGGACAATTTTGCCCTATAGGCTAAGGGCATTGCTATCCTTCTCCTTATAAGTGGACAGTTATTAATTGTAATATTGATTTTCAATATTATAACTGTTAAGTCACGTAATTCAATCCAGATTAAGGGTACTAAAGTGACCCAATAAAAGATCTAACTAAGTGGGTCGAAGTCCGGGAGGAAAATGAATCTCTTTCAGTGTGGACCCAGTCCATATCGGCCTTGTGATGGGGAAGCCCGATATGGAAACTATATAAAGGTTTAGGTCTCCTGCAGTTATTCAGGGATTCACGAGCATAAAGTCCTCTAACCCGTTAAGAGAGCTCGTGACTGAACAAACTGTAGAAAGACATAGACCGGACAACGGTGAGCAACTTTCCCAACAGGCCCGGTACAATCGGAGTTCGTTTGGATGTCGAAAACTGATACGGAAGTCAGGATGGATCCGAAACCAGGTATTCCGTAATTCCTTCGTTTTTACCCTTTCATGTTTGATCCTAGGGCCATAATGGTGCCTGTGCTACGTGTTACAAGTCTATGTTACAAGCTTTGTCATGATCATCATTTTCTTGATATAGACTATATCATGATTGCTTTAGTCTACTTATAAGTCCAAACATCTTCTCTGTTTTCTGGCTGGTTGCAATCCGTTGTCTTATTAATATGTTAATGTTACTTATTGACTTGCAAGCTGATGATGCAGATATGTATCTCTTTTTATGAAGTGAAAAGTAAAACAGACTTATGGTTCACCAATAAAACTGAACGTCTATTTTGGGAAAACTGGTACATCAATCTATGTGTAGCTCCACATCCAAATGCCCAATCTGGAAAGTCTCGTCATGCAAAAGTAGTGGTCGACCCTGGAGGTACCTTACCATTATTCGATTAATGTAATGTATTGCTGAGTCTTTATCCTCTTGAAATACAGTTCTTTTCTTGGTTGTCTTATGAATGTAGAAAGTGCATCTGAGGAGAGGAGTGTTCGCAGGGCAGCACTTGAAGCATCTCTTCGTGAGGTATTGTTCCAAATTATTAAATTTGTTAATGAGAAAAAGGATCATGTTCCCTACATCTCCGATGGTGCCATCTACTTTCCCTATGAAATTACCATCCCGAGGTCAGCTGCCCTTTCCCCTTTGTTTCTCCTCCTATTTTCACAAGCTTCTTGATTCTGTTGTTAATTTAACTTATTATGCAGGCATAAATTAATGATATTGTCCTTTCTTTCGTGAGTCTTTATCTGGTTTCTACTATCTTGCACCTTAAGTTTTCTTGGTGTGCCAACATGGTTGAGGATAAACTGATTTTTTTTACTATATGTTGGAGCTTTTGAAGAAAAGAAGACGAAGAGATGGGAGAGGATAAAGATTGAACAATACCAAAACACACATATAATTTTATTATTGAACTTGATTGCCTTATATAGACAAAATACCAACAACTAAATAGATTTTTCAGTTACTAAATCTACTTGATAAGATAAGATAAAATATAATATAAGACTTATTCTAAGATAATCTAAGACCTATTCTAAAGAAATTTAAACAACTTTGAATTAATCTTCAACAACTATGTGGGCAAGATATTGACCGGACACAATCTGTGTTCATGAAAACTCAGAACCATCAATTGGCTTTATCTTTTACTGGTTTTCTTAAAATCTTTACGAGCAATGATTCCTTGTGTTTCGAACAGAGGAAGATGACCTTCAAAAAGTTCGTGTAGTTTTAGCTGGAAATATGGATGTGTAGGCAGTAAGAATAAACAACAGCTTTTGTTACCAAAACAAAAAAACAAAACAACAGCTTTTCTTTTCTTTTTTTTTTAGAAAATTAACAACCACAGCTTTTCTTGAAGGAACTATTCTTTAAAATATGCTTTCTTTGAGTGATTGCTGATTGTTCATCACTTTGAAATGAGTGGAATTCATTACCTGCGAGTAAGTCAAGACTGCTAAATGCTGGAAATATTGCTGTACAACCTTTACCACAAGCCAAAATTGTCCTTACTTCTTCATGTTATGAGTAATCAAGGTTACATTTATCTTATAAGAAGGTCACAGTAACTGAGTTTCAGGCCATTCCACCACTTCTTGTCGGCAATTGCAACAGTTAATTGTACGCCTTTATTTCCTTGCCCTTGGTTAGTTGATGAAGAAGTATCGTGTCACATTTTGCTTGCTAGGAAAGTTCCGTGAAGCTCCTGATCTGACTGTACTACCATTGCTCAGTTCATCGGATTCTGGACTTGGGATGGACATGCTGAAGAGGATGCTACATTCTAGACAACCAACAATGTTTGGCTGATTATAATAGTTGGTTATACAATCCACATCTTTTAGGAGATCTACAGAAAGGGTTTAATTGTGCCTTCTAAAGTACGATGACAATAGTTTGGTGGCCCCGTTGCCTTGATCCAATGTAGCGATGCGTCGGCGAAAGAAGAGGTTTGTTACCTGTCAAACTTCACCGTTGTAAATATTCGTAGTCCTGCAATCTTTTGGGACACTCCCGTCGGCATGTATATATCAATATGATCAACTCAAGCTACATTTACCAATGTGTATTGGATGACAATTTGTAAGTGCTATACAGGTTTTTCTACAGCATTTTTACGTCTGAAACTCAAAAAGTGGTAATCTTGTATGCTTCTAAAATCTAAGCTTCGAGCTTCTAACATCTAAGCTTCGCACTATCTAGAAACTGATGTTCTATTTTTCAGGACGTTCAAACGAGTGTCACTAGCTCCTTTGTTGATCATGTAAATTCAAGAGAACAGACACTTTTTGCATTCTTGTTATTGATATATTCCACTTCTCATGACACTTGTTAGCCCTTTTTTCCCCCATTCCGAATCTGCCAACGAACGCTTTGACTTCAAATTATCAACGTCATCAATTGTACATGACAGATACTGTTATTAGTTTATTCGAGTATGATCACGTCGTTCTCAATATTATTAGAATACAATCTCACGAGAAGCATTTCAACCCATGTACATGTGCATCTGAAAACTCTGGTACTTGAAGATGGAGGGGAGAACTGGGAAACACTTGGCTTTGATTGATGGAACTTGCCGTGGTGCTTGATGAGATGTACCTCCACTCATGAGTATTTTCAGCCATTGATGAAGTTCATGGTCTCTCTCAGATAAGATGAGAAGGCGATTTGTGGTTGGCCATAGCTTTGGTGGCTTTCATTGCTTCTCAAGCGGAGAAATTTCCTGAGAAAATCTCATGCCCAACTTTACGAACATAGGGCAATTTAAAAGAATATGATGGATGGCAATTAGTGTTAGGCATAAAACAATTAAATACCGAATTAAACAATTTAATGCTTGTACCATAAGTTAATAATTTCGTGAAAATTGTTTTGTTCGTAGGACGTTAGTTGCTTATTGATAATCCGTAGAACATTTCTTAAGCCGTTTTACATAAAAGCAATTTTAAAAGTTCCGTTGTACCATAAATAATTGCTTCCGTGTAATGTTGCTGTGATACTATCTTCTATGCCACGTTCCGCACGATGCTTAACACCTCATTGATTGGTTAAGTAGTCATTTCTACAGGTTGGAATCTAGAAGTCTAACTTAACCCATAGTATGAGGCTTAACTAAATGTCTAATTATTTAAAAGATTTGTGATTGACATAAATAATTTATTTATAATATTATTTTCTCCCAAATTGAAAATGAAAAGAGAAGAAAGAGGCTCGTAATTTTCAATGATTAAAAAAAGGAATCTGATCGGTTAATTTACCAAAATAGATATGAACAGGCCTAATTTTTTTCTTAAAAAAAAAGATACTGGTTGGGTCGGCCATGCTAGGCCCAATCTCAGGTCCAAATATCAACGATCCATTCGCAGATGAAAACCTCTCATGCATACGTAAAGACCTAAACCTAGTCAGTATTTCATATATAAGGTGTTATTTCGCCATGATACAGGTATGATATTGACACCCTACTTTTCTCTGCTCTCGGCAATCAAAACTCTTTTACCAAAAGGCTGACTTAAGCATCAGAGGGGATTGCCGGCGATCAACCCCCGGTGTGCCTTTGCTGTTTTGCAGGTATCTCCAAGCCGAAGTCCACCAACTTCATGGATCCAAGTAGTAATGTCCATCCTCAACAGAATCAGGCTGAACCAGTTGGCACCCACCGTGGGGCCCGATATCAAGGCACCACGTCCAGAAACACTCAGATCAGTCAGGCGGCAGCAGCCAATCCTGACATAGCCGCCGTCTCGGCACTCGCGCTGCAAAGGATGGGTTTGCAGCTACTTGCTCCTCTCCCGCCAATAAATCACGATTTTCACACACAATCTTCGCACCCGACCGATCAACCGCAACCTCAGAATCCAAATCAAGAGGAACAGAGCGTAGCCCTGGAGAACAACGCCGAGACCAATTCGCATCCTAACTTCCAGCATCCCATACACGCAAATCCTTTTACACCACAGCAAACCTCCCTCACAAAAAGACAGATAGAGGAAGCAGCTGATCTATTGATTCACCAGATCTTATAGTCCCAGCCGGAACAACAGCAGACTCCCGCTCGGCAGATTGGTGTGATGGCCGATCGCCACCATGCTGAAGCTTTAGAGAAAATCGTGGACAATCGAATCAATCTGGCTATGAATTCTCACCCGGGCCGAACGTCCGCACAGTATAGCTCTCCTTGCATTCCGGAGATCCTGGATAGCCTCCCAGCGGTCGGAACCAAAATACCGACGCCTGAAAAGTATACTGGAAAGACCGATCCCCTAGACTATCTACAGCACTTCCAGTCGATGATGAACCTACATTGCGTCCCTGATGCAATTCAATGTAAGGCGTTCTGTACTGTCTTTCAAGAAGGAGCTCAGCGATGGTTCAATAGTCTACCTCCAAGTTGTATAACTTACTTTGAGGATTTTAAGATGGTATTCCTCAATCAATTTGCTACCAGTAAATGGCCACAGAAGACCGCTTTGGAAGTGATGCAGTTGACCCAAGGAAGGAACGAAAATTTGTGGGAATTCATCACTCGGTTTAATAATGAAGCTGTCGAAGTCCCCGACCTTACCTGCTCGTCCATGTTGGCGGCACTGATGAGCAACACAAAAGATGAAGAGTTTAAGAAGTCGCTAGCTCTCGATCAGCCCAAGTCCATTTAAGAGATAAGAAATCGAGCGGATAAGTATATCCAACTCGAGGAGGTGTTGAAAAACACAAAACGTAAAGCAGATGACCGCGGGCAGAGTAACAGAGTGGATGATTCCCACTAGCGACAGAAGGATCAGTCGACCTGGAGAAAGCCGACCGATCGACAGGGACATTGACCTGGAGAACTTTTCACCCCACTCAATAGGCGATATGCGGAAGTATTGGCAGCCATGAGAGCAGATGGGGAAGCCTTCCGAGAACATGACAAGTTGAAAACTTCCCTCAGCAGGAGAAATCCTGATCTATATTGCCGCTTCCATAGAGACGTCGGCCATGACACAGAGAATTGCTGGAACTTGAAGAACGAAATTGAACTCCTTATCCAAAGGGGAAGGCTAGGAAGATTTCTGAAGTACGGCAAAAATATCGATCGAGATAAGGTCAATCGGGAGAATGATGGTAGGAATGGTCGGTCTGACAGTTGGCAAAGGCCCTGGAGGCAAAATAATACTAACCAGGGAGGAAGGCAGAACAGGAATACGGACGATCGACGCGATACAAGGGGGCAATCCAGGGCAAGAGGTGATAGAAATGCTGGACAGCAGAACGACCGACCGGTTAGGGTCATTAACATGATCTTTGGTGGTAGTGCAGCAGGAGGGTCCACCGATAAAGGAAGAAAGAGGTATGCCAGGCAGGTCGGTGAAGATTTATCAGCCAAGAAAAAGAAGTAGAGCGATGGGAGGATATCATTTGATGAGTCCGATCTGGATGGTGTTAGCTGTCCTCACGATGACGCGCTAGTAGTCAATTTGAATATGGATGGTAGTGAAGTGAAACGGGTAATGATCGATACGGGCAGCTCGGTCGACCTATTGTATTATGATGCTTTCAAGCAGATGGAGATACCGGAGGATCGACTACTACCAATAGAGGGACCTATCAAAGGAGTAACTGGAGCATCGGCCTACCCATTTGCCCGAGTTTTCTTGAAAGTAAAGTTCGGACAAAAGCCATGCCAAATAGAGACAGACATTGAATTCTTGGTTGTGAAGTTTGTAGGGGCGTATAATGCAATAATTGGAAGAGCCACTCAAAATGCCCTCAGAGCAGTCATCTCGACCTACTATCAGGCGATGAAGTTCCCAACGCCCCATAGGATCGGCATTGTCAAGGGTCAGCAAAGAATCGCTAGGGAATGTTACTTAGCGGAAATAAGGACACTAGATGGGGAGGTAGTTTTGACAAGCTCTCTTGACGTGAGAGCTGATGAAGAAACGGAGAGGATGAACCCTATAGAAGAAACGCAGAACGTCATATTGGATAGGGCAGACCAGTCCAAGTTTATAAATCTAGGTTCTGAACTTGAAGAAGGCCTAGTCAAAGAAATCACATACTGCTTGGTAGCAAACAGATCGGTCTTTGCCTGAGTACCAAGCGACATGCCTGGAATCTCTCGATCGGTAGCTTCGCATTCTCTCGGCATTCGAAAAGACTGTAAGCCGGTTAGACAGAAGAAGCGTTGGCAAAGCAAAGAGAGGCAGGAGGTGATCTAGAAAGAGATAAGAAAACTGCTCGATGCTGGGTTCATTCGGGAAGTTAAATACCCTGAGTGGTTAGCGAACATTGTACTTGTGAAGAAGAAAAACGGAAAGTGGAGAATGTACATTGACTTCACCGACTTAAACAAGGCATGCCCGAAGGACAATTTTTCCCTGCCCAAGATCGATTAGCTAGTAGATTCTACATCAGGATATCAGCTACTCAGCTTCCTGGATGCCTTTTCGGGTTACCACCAGATATAAATGAGCCCCGAAGATGAAGAGAAGACGGCCTTCATAACTGACCAGGGCACGTACTGTTACCAGGTGATGCCGTTCGGTTTAAAGAATGCAGGGGCCACTTACCAGCGGCTCGTTATGGAAGTCTTTAAAAAGCATATTCGATCAGTCAAGGCCTATGTTGACGATATGGTGGTCAAAAGTAAGACGGCCGCTGAACATATGGAGGATCTCAAAGAAGTCTTTCAGACCCTCAATAAATTTCAGATGAAGCTAAACCCAGAAAAATGCATCTTTGGTGTGGCATCCGGCAAATTATTGGGATTCATGATTACTCAACGGAGAATTGAAGCAAACCCAGAGAAGATCAAAGTCGTCATCCAAATTCCATCGCCGCGATGTTTGAAAGATGTTCAGATACTGACCGGGTGGATAGTTTCTTTGAGCAGATTCGTCTCTAGGATGGGGGACAAATACCTCCCGTTCTTCAAGATTCTAAGAAAAGCGGATGTGACCCAGTTCAAATGGCCGGATGAGTGCGAGCGAGCATTTCAACACCTAAAGCAGTATCTGACTAGCCCACCTGTCTTGCAGAGCCCCGTTGTTGGGCCCCGATTCGTATTAGGCATGTTTAAATTATTTTGAGACATGTTTATATTATTTTGAGGATTTTAGTTT
>JANIHZ010000208.1:53174963-53189215 GCA_027478365.1 Erythroxylum rufum | reverse complement strand
AAAAATTAATCCCTCAACTCTCATAATTCGTCTACCTAATGCTTATTAACATAAAAACAAGTTTGGGGTCCAACATAAGCGGTGCCTCAAAAGATTGAGGTGGGGGCTACATTCATAGTGCCTTATAGCTCCACTGATAGTACCTTGTGGCTATAGCCTTAAGTGGCCCCACTCATAATATCAAAGTTAAACATTAATGGTAAAAAGTAAATAATAATAAATAATTTTTTAATAAAAGGATATATAATCACCAATAATTAGTCAAATAGTTGGTCACTTAATTAGTCTTTAGTTTTTAAAAATATCAATTTCTATGTATATTATAAAGAAAACAGATTATACTTGAAAATAAATAGAAAAATTCTAAAATAAGACGAAGATGTAAATTTTAATTTTTATAATATTAAAAATATTAGTATTTGTTAATTAAAATTCAAAACAAAACATTGGTTTTTCTATTTCAATAAAATATTTTATTTTTACTTACTTTTATAATTTTTACTTCTTATTTATTATATACCAGCTTTATAATGGTTTAAAACATTGGTTATATGTCTTCATGCCTCCACATCAAAATTCAAAGACGTATAATATTTATATAAATTGAAACTATAATCCTTAGTCCTTTGTTTCAATAATGAAGTAAAACAATTTGAAACATTTGAGTTCTCAATATCTACAACTTTCAATTTCGAATGTGAATAATAAGCAATAATTATTCTCAAATTTATTGAAACAACATTATATAAAGTTAAAGATTTTTAATAATTACTGTAACTTTTTCCAATGCATTTTCAAACAACATATCTTCCTTTAAGTCCTTAACATGTTTTAGACAAGGTGGTTCTGTTCTTGTAATAATTCCTAACTCATTTGACAATTTCTCATATTGGACTTTGTATATAGGACGACCTTCTTGAGCATCAATATGTATGGATAACTTGCAATTCATTGCAACATTCATTCATTGCAATTCATTAATCTCTAGTCTTCACTTTACCTCTTTTATAGTATTAGCATTGGAAACTAACAATAAATGGATATAACTAGAAATTGTTTAAACTATGAAAATATATATGAAAGTATAAGTATACTTGAAGGCATAAAAAATCACAAACTTGCATTACTAGCTTTATTAGTCTTTGAGGCATAATGATATTGTTGTGTATGATTTAAAGGCAGAATGTTGTTGTTGCTATATTATGGAACTGCACTAAAAGATGTTCTGTTTTCTATTATAACAAAAGGATATGATAAGAAAATGTTTCAACTATAAAGATATATATTAAAGTATATATATGCTTAAAGGCATAAAGAAATTTCAAACCTACATTAATAATTTAATTGCTACTTGAGGCATAATGTTATTATTGTCTAGGAATAAAATTTCTAGCATCAACTAACTAATCTGGTTGAAATTGCACATTGTTACATTTTGGAATTTTTATAGTTGCCACCTTCTTCACTTTGTTTTTACCAAGTATCATAATGTTAGATATCTATAAAAAAAATGTGGAAATCATATAAAAAAGTAAATATAACAAATATGAAATAGAATAAAGAAAAACCAACATTCAATCGTCATAATCAAGATATATTCAATCATTATAATCAAGATGTATTAAATAATCATAATCAAGATCTTCAAAATCATCATCATTAATCACTTTAATAAGATAAATATGACGAGTATTATAATAAAACAATAGAAAGAGCACTTTCAAGATACATTCAATCATCATAATCAAGATCATCATAGTCATCACCATTAATCATATTAATATTTGACTCTTTATTGATATTATATTAAGCTAAAGTATCATCATTGTCGTATAATTCATTCTCAAAATAGTCTTAATCCTTATTTACGACAAGATTTTCTTATACTTCATTTGCGTCTAATATTTTGGGATCAACATCTCTCCTATAGAATAATGATATATACTCACTGTCAATTTCAAGTCAAACTTCCATATAACTTGTCAATAATCGCCCAATATAGTGTCATTGAGAAAGAACAATTGCTTTACTTAACTTGCAAAGGCAAATGGTTATCCTAAGTGCCCTTGTCATCTTTATACACATACTTATAAAAACATGTGGTCTTAACATGTATTCAAAAGCAAGTTTTGGCATAAACAAGCTAGATTGATAACACACAACAAAAAGATAGGTATTGGCATAAATGTGATGAATGTTCATAGGCTTAAAGCTCATATAGGTGTTAAAACAACATCAAGTCTCATACACTTTCATTCAATAAAACCAATTCAATACTTAAAATAATTTAATGAAATCACTAATCATGCTTGTCTCTCTCATGCATTATTTCTTAAACAAAAAATGTACCCTAGCTTAAGGATTATTTATTAACAACAACCAAAAGATTATAAGGTTATCATGAGGAATAATCAATATATTAATCATATAGTATCATGAGTCTAAGCAAAAAGCACAAAGTTCTTCATAATATAAATGATTGCTTCCCCATACCTAAATCATACATTGTCCTTAATGTATGCACAAGATACTGACATCTCATTAAAAAAAATCAGCAAAAATAAAACACAGAGTAGAAGAATCCCTTGAGTTTTGAGCATCTGAAAGGAGATGTACTATAGTGTTAGTGGACATGGAGGTACCAAGTGACACATAACTAAATTATCTCTTTTGTTTCTCAATTTATCATATCCTTTGGCTATTGAAACACATTCCGATAAGTACTTGTGCAGTTAGATTTATCGTAGATCTTCCTTTCATTATTGTCCTAGTAGTTTCTGGTAAGGGCCCTGTGTATGATCTCGTCACTGGACGATTAACAGTGAAGTCCACCTTTTTTCCCTTGTTGGTATTTCTTCCTTTCTTTGAAAAACCTATCTTGGTAGAGAAAAGAGAACAGAGATATGCTAAAACTAATACTATTATGAACTAAATTAAGATGAATATTGCTTGCCTCTTATTACATAATACCTGCCTATATATAGGCAAAAGAAAGACAATGTTTGAACTCAAAAAGGAAAACAAATTTCTACCTAAATTAGGACTCTAATTAGGTAGTAATACTAACAAACTTAAACTTTTAATTAGGTAGTAATAATAACAAAAATTAAACTCCTAGTAATACTTAAACTCCTAACTAGGTAGTAGTACTAACAAACTCCTAATTAGGTAGTAATACTAACAAACTTAAACTCTCAGTAACACTAACAAACTTAAACTCCTAACTAGGTCGTAATACTAATAAACTGAAAATAATAATTAGGTAGTAATACTAACAAACTTTAAACTCTTACAATGATAACTTCTTCCAATAAAAGTATCCACATCATTACTCCCCTCCTCGATATCGAGCTTGCTCTCAAGCTCAAACTTAGGATATGCCAGTGATGGTATGCAAAGAAATTTATGGATCATTATCCTCCTCCTTGGTCTCTTTTGTTGTGTCTACCACCTCAATCCAACAAAGTTTCTTACAATTATGCCCTGCTAAATAAGGTTCATCACAATTATAGCATAACCCATTCTCAAATCTTTCTACCATGTCAACCCAGGTTAGCCTTCTTATCATAGGAGATGTTACCACACTGCTTGGACTTACATATGATGTTTTGCTGCCCAAACTGCCCTTGCTACCTTGGAAGGTTATTGGTGTAGCAAAGGAGCTCTGCTGCTCCTAAAAGTTCCATGAGGTAGTGGTTTTCTTGCTTCCCACAGCTTGTGTAAATTGCATCTTTCTCTGATATGCTCTTGCCAAGTTTATGGTAGCCCCCAAATTGATAGGATTCTCAACATCAATTCTGAGTCCCTCAATAAGTCCAGCTGTAAATAAATTAACCTGAAGATCTTTAGGAAGGCCTATTGTCCTTGCTAAAAAAATCTAAAATTGATTTTGATACTCCTCCACACTCCCTGTTTGTTTCAGATTTGCTAGCTCCCGAATTGGATTGTTACTCAAATGGGGTCCAAACCTCAAGTTAAAATGCTTCTTAAAAATTTCCCAATGTAGGACTGGCTCCTCTTGCTCGAATTGAAAATACCATAATTGTGCCTGCCCAGTGAGGTGGAAAGCCACCAATCTAACCTTCTCGTCTGTTGGAGTCTTTTGAGCTAAAAGGAATTGCTCGCATCTATGGAGCCACCCCAACGGGTCTTCAAATCCATCGTATGTAGGAAATTCTAACTTGGAATAACGTGGCACTGTGTGAGATCCTGAACTTCCTTCACATCTTTCTGCTCTCCTAGATGGCGTTGTCCTACCACTTCTCTCAGCCCTACCACTTCTCTCAACTCCTCTTGATCCTTCCCTGCTCCTCTCCTAATCGAACCTCTCCATCATCTGAACTAGGCCATCAAACTTTTCCTGTATCTCCACAAAACGTTGGTCTATATGTTGATATAAAGTTGTTAGCTTTGGAGTGGAATTATTAGTATTGCCCATGGCAACTGACTCTAATACTAAGTTGGTAAGGGCCCTAGTGTATGATCTCGTCATTGGACGGTTAACAGTGAAGTTCACCTTTTTTCCCTTATTGGTATTTTTTCCTTTCTTTGAAGAACCTATTTTGGTATAGAAAAGAGAACAGATATATGCTAAAACTACTACTATTATGAACTAAATTAAGATGAATATTGCTTGCCTCTTATTGCACAATATTAAAGAAAACAAATTCCTACCTAAATTAGGGCTCTAATTAGGTAGTAATACTAACAAACTTAAACTCCTAATTAGGTAGTAACACTAACAAAAATTAAACTCCTAGTAATACTTAAACTCCTGGGTAGTAATACTAACAGACTCCTAACTAGGTAGTAAGACTAACAAACTTAAACTCCTAGTAATACTAACAAACTTAAACTAACTAGGTAGTAATACTAATAAACTTAAACTATTAATTAGGTAGTAACATTAACAAACTTTAAACTCCTACAATGGTAACTTCTTCCAACAAAAGTATCCACATCAGTATCTTTGGAGCATCCCATAATTGTAACAATTTAAACAGAAAACTAATTCAAAAACATAATAGAAACAACCTAATAAGAACTAAATTGTAAATTAAAATGAAAGCAACTAAAAGTAATTAATAAAATGAAGTAAAATAAATAGAACATTAGAACAATAATAGTGGGTGTTGGTACGGTGAACGTGGGACGTTGCTAAGTGGTAGGCTAGTTGGAGCAAGATGCGGTTGGGTCAGTGCGTATGGTTCTTTAGTGGCTTGCGTTGTTGTGGGGCGCTGTTTGTGGTATTGCTTGCTTCTGTTGGTTGGTTGGGTGTGCATCTAGTGGGGTTGTTATGTTGGAGTTGAGTGGCTTTAGTGCTCTTGGTGTGTTACATGATTGACTAGAGCTGCCTTATGATGTTACTTGCAAAAGGAAAAATAAACATATTAAGGTTTTTGTTTTCTTTTCTATAAAAAAAATTTAATTAATTAATTTTTATTTTTATTAGTGATGATCTTTTCAAAAAAAAAATTGTTTTTATTAATATTATTTAAATAAATAAAATAAAATAGGCAAGTTTCTTTGAAACCCAAACAAGCTTCTAACATTTATAAAGCGTGATCATGCCTTACGAATGTTAGTATTATGAAATTTTAGGAGTTTCATATCAATTAAATGATAGTAATAAGCTTAGTAAAAAAGACTAGACCTTAAATTAAATAATTAAGATAACTGCAACTATTCAACTTAGTTTTCTTGTTTATCATAGGTGAAATATGCAAATTCATAAATAAGTTATTTGCTACTTATATCAATTCTTCATGACAATTATAAATAATCGAATTTATGGATAGCTATAGAATAATCAACATCAAATTAATTTGTCAGATCAATCAATATTAATTATTCATGAAGTATAAGAATATAAAATAAGAAATACTTGAATTAAAACATGAATATAAGTTTAGAACAAAATCTCACAATGTTATAACTAAAGTTTTGAATTCCCAAAATCAGAATATTTGAATTTAGTCATACATGACTTTAATTCCAGCACCAAAAATAGATGAAAGATGAAAGATTGAAAGAAAACTCAAAAGAAACAAAAAGAGAATGTTGAAGAGGCAAAAGACGTGTTTTCCTACTCAACTACTCTTCTTTTATCTTGCAAAGATTCCTATTTTAAATAAATCCAAATCCCTACTAAAGATGGAAAGAAGTTTTGTGATTGTGATTGAATTCCAACTCTTTACATGAATCTGGTATTAGGCATGATCTCGCTTTATCCATTGCAGTAATCTGTCTAGTTTTTTCCAAATTCGTGATTGTCACCAATAAAGCTCCAATTTGATGCAATCTCCTCTTTTCATCTCCTAAAATAAAACAAACAATAATTTTCTTATTTAAGCATCAAAATATATCTAAAACAATTGTGTAATTAATTCTTCTTTTGACTAATAGAGTACATCCGGGAGAATTGGGAGTGGCAAAATCAATAGGAGAGTGGCAAAATCAGGCCAATGAACAATAAAATATTAACTATTGCCCTTGGGCCTCAAATTATAATTTTACCAAAAAGATAGAACAAAAGAAAATGCAGAACAAGATCAGGTTGAACAGATATTACCTCAGCCACATAATACCAGCAGACGTTGCTTTTTTCTCCCGAGTATTGAAATATCTAACAGATAACATCTGCTGAAGGGCCTACAGTTAGGTAAATTCCCGATTCCTTCCATTGTAGCACAAGCCTTGAAATTTAGTTAAACTGAAAGAAGAAAGGAAACGGTAAAAATTTGAGCCATTTATGTGGAAAAAGTACCGTGTATCAACATTCAGTCATGTGCATGATTTAATCTCATTCACTCCCAGAAGTCTTCACGAGATATGGATGTCAAAAACTACCAGAAACAACATGCTCTCCTATAGGAGGAGGAAATGTTATGGAAAAGCCAAACCGTTAAACCCAAATAAAAATTCTCAACCAGAAATGCAATAGGACAATGACTTGGAAAGGACAAAGATATACCGGTTTAGGAGCACTTCTGGATTGTATGGAAATAAGTTCTTCTCATGAAGCTTTTCAACAGAATCTTTTAGAGAAAGCAAACAAACTTTGGCTTCCTCAAATGATTGTGTTTTGGTTTTATACTGTTTGCAGTTTTGTCCAAAATCTCTCTCATTTCCCGAAAGGGATGATGGAACATCTTGGTCTCTTCTATGTACTGATGATGGTTCCACATGAAAATCAGAGCCCTCCAACGTAACTTTTCTTCTTTTGCTTGATGATTGATTTACAACTCCCTTAACCATACAAAAGTTCCTAAATGATTGCCAAGAATCGCATACTATTCGCAAACACCTAGAAAGGAGCATCGTAAAATGAGAAATCTTAAGTATGCCAAAAAGTTAACATTTCCCACACATGATATGACCACAAACTCGCTATAATCTAACATTAGCATTCGACAGTAAGCAACTAAAAGACATACCTTAGCAGATATTCCGCACAACTAATCCCGGTATCTCTAGAAATGAGGTAATCAAGAAGCACTTGGTGATCATAATGAAGCTGCAAGAGAACAAGGAGTAAATATGTTTTAAAGACCGCAGGACAAAGTTTGATCATTCACTTATAGCTTTATCAAGGCTGAAGTCACAATTCTTCTTTCCTATTCGGTGGAGTTTAGAGACATCAAAACCATGAATAGAGACTTACCTCCGCAAGAAATAGATGAAAGAGGCATAGAGGATTAAATAGGTTTGAAACATGGGAAAGAGCATCTCTTTTCACATCCTGAACTGTCCATCTCACTCCATTTAATCTGCATCATGATCAAATAATCGATTAGGCACCCAAAAGGATTACCACTAACTATGGTGAACTATGATAGTCCGGTGCTTACTGCTCTTCACCACATGGTACACTAAGCAGTTCTAAAAGCACCTTAAATAACATATCATCCTGCAGTTAATGAAGAAAGGAAATTAGCATATATGAAGTGGCCCCACTAGAGTATATCTTATGAACTGAGAATAAGCTGCATTTAAGGGGAAAAAATCTATATGACACTAAAGAAATGATGAAAGAATGATCTGGTACAACTTTGCTGGCAAACCTCATGCATGTATAAGTGGAGGAAAGACTGGGCAAAGCCTGAACAGTTCTCCAAATACATTTCATTGACCCCAAGCTTTTCGGACGGAAATTTTTCTTGAAGCCACTCAGAGAGGTCTAATAATCCCCTTTTTCGAATACAACAAATCATGTCTGTGGATGAGTTAGCTGTCAAGCAAGAGTCAACAGTTGCACATGTGCATTGCTTGCCTGAGTTTATCATAGTTAAGCAGCATCTCAGAAAAAGAAGAACAACCTGCCTCTGTAAATGAAGGGAACAGATGCTGCCTGCCTCGACATCACAAAGACTCCATAGAAAAGGTGAGTCTTCAAGATATTCATCCCGAGCAGACTTGAGTTCAGTTATTGGCCTTCTAAGAAGCTCTTCAAAGTAAACATGAAGAAGTTGCAACCATGAGACAAGTATAGAGCAATTTAGCTGAGATTGATAACTGAGCCTCAGCATTAACATCTGGAGAAAATGTTTCACTTGTAGTCAAAATGACATGATATAACAATATTGACAGACAAATAAGAATGACATATATGATGACGTGCAAGACAAAATACAGAAGGTAAAAAGAAATCAATTTTATATGTATGATGGCATTCATCACCAAATGAATTCAGGATTTCCTATGAAACATTTTTTCAGTGCATCCTCTATTTAGTATCTACATGTACTCAGCCTCCATACCAGAAGTTTATGTTTGAAATACTGAGAGATGGAGATCTTCAACCTGTTCCCTTGCTTCCCGATGCACCACGATAAAAGTTTAGGCACAAGATTGACGATTTTGTCAAGAAATAAATCATGATCCTTAGTACCAGCCATAGCTTTTAAACAGCTACTTTGTTCAGCCAATGAACAGAGGAATTGAATGAGAAACCCTAGAAAAACAACTTTCGACTCCTCATCACTGCTTCCGAAAAATAAATCATCTGAAATCTGCACATTGTTTTTCGGAGTACCTCTGCTCTGACCAACATGATTCATGAGTGAAATAAATGAAGTGATGGAGCCCAAGAACAGTTCAAGGCATTGATCATTACGCTCCTCTTTCAAATATTTCAATATGTTGCGTAAAACATGAATAATCCCAGCTGCCGTGGACCAGTTACCATTTTTCAATTTAGACATCAACACAACAAAAGCGGATGAATCACAAAATGTGTTATCCAATCCATTCATATACATTAAAGGTGGTGGTGCACAAGACAACAAACTGGCCATAAGCAATCCCAGACATATACACAAGGAATGAATATAAGAACCCCATTCACTTCCCTGAACAAAGACAGAAGCCAAGTTAAGGAGACGTGAATAAACAACATGCAGTAAAAAACAATCCACTAATAACCAACCATTACTTACGCAAGAAGCCACAAACTCGGAAATGGCTACAAGAATGTTGCCAACCAAATGTCGTAGGTATGGACTCTCAACGGCAAAGAACGGTATCTGTCAGCTAGGAAACGTTAAAAGGGTCACAGACTCACATGACCAGAATTTTGGAGAAAGTCTAAAGCAAGCCTTCACCAACTAGTAAAACTTACAAGAGAAGCAATCAGAGCTCACCAAATCGGCTAATATCTTAGTCATAGAGTGGCGTTCCTCAGTTTCAATCAACTTTGACTCATCGGAACAAGTCTCTTCACAAAGAGTTTCAGAACCTATCTCCTGATGGAAATTGTCAAGTTATCAAATAACTTGTTTTGAAGTTGAGAGAGGAATAGAAGCTAACTATACTTACCTCATCGGTGTCAGAACTGTCGAGTTCACGAATCCATAGCTTGATTTCTCTTGAGACCTGAAGACAGATTCAATTAAACAAAAGCAGCCACATAAAAAGTTGGTGTTTGTTTGTAGAGATCTAGGAAATGCGAACCTGAGAGAGAGCGATGAGAAGATGCTTCTCTTTCTCTTTGGTTAAAGAAACCGCCTCCTGTTCCTCGAACTGGGATTCATCATTCACATTCAATCATCAACCCTTAGTTCATAAATAATTAAAAGTAAAAAACACAAGAAGATGAAGAACTGACGATGTGCGATTGGAGGCAGATTTCAATCAGCCGGCGGATTCGACAGAATTTTGGCATTCTCTGCGGTATGATGAGAAAGCGGTAACCTTCCTAAAACGTTGTGTTTTAGATCGTGACTGGCGGTAATATGGTTTTACTACTTATATGACCACCACTCGGAGTTTGCGAACCTTAGTACAGAGATGCACCACCGTCACTTCACTCAGGAAAGCGCGTCAGCTCCATGCTCTGATACTCACCACCACAACCCTACCCAGCTGTCCACAGTCTCCGTATCTCGGCAACAATCTTCTCTCCATGTATACTCGTTGTTGGTCTCTCGGAGACGCTCAACTTCTGTTCGATGGAATGCCCCACAAGAACCTTGTTTCCTACAATGCACTCATTTCAGCATATGCTAGAGATAGTAATCGTCGGGTTTTGTGTATGGAGCTGCTTACCCAGTTGGCGGCTCAAGGACTGAGACCTAATGGATCGACTTTCACGAGTTTGCTGCAAGCTTGTTGCTTTCTTGAGGATTGGTTTATGGGCGCGTTGATTCATGCTCAAGTTATTAAATTTGGGTTCTTGAGCTACGTTTATGTTCAGACATCGTTGCTTGGGATGTACTCGAATTGTGGCGATTTGGATTCCGCGTGTAGGGTTTTCTGCTGTGCAGAAGAAAAGGATGTTGTGTTGTGGAATAATATGATCTTCGGGAACTTGAAGAATGAGAAGATAAAGAAAGCGCTTTGCCTATTTGGTACAATGGTGAGGTCACGGACTAGTCCTACCCAGTTCACATACTCAATTGTATTTAGTGCTTGTAGCAAATTGGGATATCTTATTTGGGGAAAAGTTATCCATGCTCGAGTTGTCGTACAGAACGTGCTAGCTGATTTGCCTTTACAAAATTCATTGCTTGACATGTACTGCAGTTGTGGTGATAAAATATCTGCTTTCAGCGTCTTTAGCAGGATTGACACTCCGGGTTTAGTTTCTTGGAACTCCATGATTTCTGGTTACGCAGGAAGTGGAGAGGGTCAGGAAGCTATGGACCTGTTTGTCCAGTTGCTCAGAGAGTCTCGTCTTAAACCTGATGACTATACTTTTGCAGCCATTATTTCATCAACTAGCACATTTCCGGCTACCAAGTATGGAAAACCACTTCAGGCACAAGCTGTGAAAGCGGGGTTGGAAAGTAGTGTCTTCGTTGGGACTACACTATTGTCGATGTATTTTGGGAATGGAGACCCTGAGTCTGCTGAAAAGGTTTTCAATCTGATTAAAGAGAAGGACATAATTCTCTGGACTGAAATGATTGTAAATCATACTAGATTGGGTGATGGGGAAAATGCAATAAAGATTTTCGGCAAAATCTATAGAGAAGGCCATAAGAGTGACAGCTTTGCGCTTAGTGGGGCTTTAAGTGCATGTGCTGACCTTGCAACCTTAAAGCAAGGAGAGATGATACATTCCCTAGCCGTAAAATCAGGATTTGATACTGACATGTGTGTCAATGGGAGTCTAGTAGATATGTATGCCAAAAATGGCTACCTTCAAGGTGCTAGATCGGTATTTTCTCAGGTTTCCGATACAGATTTGAAGTGCTGGAATGCATTGATTGACGGGTATAGTCAACATGGAAAGGCTGAGGAAGCAATAACGCTCTTTGGGGAGTTCACAGGACGTGGTCTAAAGCCCGATCATGTAACATTTTTGTCTTTACTATCAGCTTGCAGCCATAGCGGCTTGGTTGAATGTGGGAAGTCTTTGTGGAGTTGTATGAAAGAAAATGGTATAATTCCTGGACCTATGCACTACTCTTGCATGGTGAGTTTATTAAGCCGTGCAGGATTATTGGAAGAGTCGGAAGAATTGATAAAGCAATCATGTTTCAGGGAACAGCATTTAGAGCTTTGGAGGACCCTGCTAAGCTCATGTGTGTATAGAAGGAATTTGGCAGTCGGGGTTCGTGCAGCAGAACGAATCTTAAGTTTAGATCCAGAAGACAGTGCAGCTCATATATTGCTTTCAAATCTATATGCTGCTGCAGGGAGATGGGACGGTGTAGCTGAAACGAGGAAAAAGATGAGAGGATTGATGTTGGAAAAAGTCCCTGGACTAAGCTGGATTGAGGCCAAGAAAGACATACATGCGTTCTCTTCATGCAATCAATCCAACCCAATAATGGATGAAGCTCAAGACGAGGTACTTAGACTACAAGGAAACATGATAGAATTGGTGATTAAAGAATCTGACCCAGTGATCGATTCTTCATTGTGGGTAGAGACTATATGACATGCAAGGATTTGGTGTTATTGTATTGAACCCCCCAGGTTTAAAGCACTAGCGCTAAAACGTGGGCAGCCTTAAGGAGGCTGGAAATTTCAGAGACAGCCGGGACAAAGTCAAAGGATTCACTTCACCACCGTGGATCAAAACCCAGAGGGCGTTATTAGCATTGCAGCTCTGAAGAAGGAACAAGGATAGGTGGAAAAAGTTTTGTCATCAGAAAAGTTTTGGCTGTGGGGTTAGCAGAACCGGAGGATGGCAGCAATTACTGGTCTCAATGCAAGTCCGGAAGTAAAATGTGCTTTCTATATTGTTCTTTTCTAATTTAACCTTCTTCTGGACTAGATTGCCATAATCGACTTTTAGAGAGCACCATGTTAAGCAGGAAAAAGTAATCTCGATTTTGATACATCATACCTCTGCATTTTACGTTTCCATAGTTGTGGTTGATTCACTTATTGCATTGTTCAACTCTTTGGTTCTTCTCTGAGTATCACATCCACCATATCAAGTTCTCCCGAAATAGGAAAAATGCTAACCAAGTTTCAGACAAGCCTGTTGCCTTGACCATGCTGGATAACAAGCTTTTTAGTGTTTTAAGCGCGAAAATAGGAAACAGTAACATGCATCACCAAAACATATGAACTTTCAGAAGCCCCCATACATTAGGACCCTTGCAATTATCACTAATCAGCTGTAAACACACATGTTCATTCAGATTTCTCACATTTTAGTTTCAGAACCAATCCACCAACAACTCTTGACCTTGTCAACTTCCCTAAGCTAATTAGCAAACAAGACAAGCTCTAAGTCAGAGGGCTAATGCTGGGAACTCAGTTAAATTTGTGTACCTGGTTAAACATTGAAAAGAAAATAATGGAACAGAGTTTCTGCTGGAAACTTGCCTATTAAATAGGCAGAGGTACGTGCTTCTTAGCAAATTAGTTCAGGAAAATAATTAAGACAAAATAGGAAGCACTAGTGTGAAAATGTAGTAGAGAAATAAGAACAAAAAGACTAAGGTTTTGAGTCAATTCTTAACACCCTCCCTTGATTCAAGCCTGCAAACTCCTAATAGTTATCTTAAATACTCATGCTTGTTTCTCGGTAGAGATTTTATCAGAATATCTATAATTTGTTCATTTGTACTTTAAGATTGTAGTTCCCTCATCAATAATAAGATCCTTCATTAAGTGAGCCCTCCTTATGTCAACATACTTTGTCATACCACTTTTTGTCATTGTGATAGTTACTTTTTGTAACTGTAAACTTTAGTTCCCTTACACTGGTCTTGGTCAAGATCAACCATCAGTCGTCTTCTAAGCTAAATTGGTCGACATGCTAAAGAAGTGGCTGCCATATACTCAGCTTCTGAAGATGACAAGGCTGTGGTAACTTGTTTTCTTGAGCTCCAGGAAGTAGCTCCTGACCTAAGACCAAATATGTAGCATAAGGTGCTCTTGCCTATCATCTATGCATCCTGCTCAATCACTTTCAGTAAAACCATTCAATTTAAAAATTGGTGCATGAAAATATCTTATTCCAAGATCCACGGTTTTAGCTACATAGCGCATGATTCGTTTTGTAGCTCAAAGTGATGCTTAGGGTGACAATGCAAGAATCTTGAGACCATTCTTACTAAGAATGTACTTGTTTATGTCAAGTAGATTAGACCAACAACCATATTTCTAAAAAACTTTTTATCTACTAAACCAGTCCTATCATCAACTTGCAGCTTCTTTTTTATATTCATAGGTGTGGGCCTTTTTTATAGTTCATCATGTTGAACCATTTGAGAAGATCTACGTCATACTTTCTTTGTGAAATAAACTCCCATGTTTAACTTATTTTACCTCTATTCCCAAAAACTAAT
>JANIHZ010000208.1:53029437-53044339 GCA_027478365.1 Erythroxylum rufum | reverse complement strand
TTATATTTACATATTTTTTTATATCAATTGCTCATGTCAGCTGAAGGTTTATGACTAACGTTTTTAATGATAACTGTATAATATTTCAAAATTTAAATTGAATTTATTTCCTTGTATAATTAACGGTCTTATTCTCAAAAGGAAATAAAATAATAAGAAATACACTTTCTTTCATGCAAGAACCTTCATTATGAACTTACCTTATTATAAATAATTTATCTGAAAGGATCCTACAAATTATGAAGGCCATATGTTAGCCCTGTGATTACTGGAAGATTTTTGGCAAAGATAATATCGAAGTTATTTAGATTTAAATCTATTAAATCTATCTAGTTGACTAAGGATGCAAGATAAAGCAATGACTAGTTGAAAAAATTGACTTTTTAAGAAAGAGCAACATCACTTGTGAAGCAATGAACATACTTAGACTTTCGAAACATTTGAGCATCATCTATATTCTTGAAAATTATATCATTCTTATTGTGCCATAGAAAGTAAAATCACTCTATCAAGAGAGAAATTGTCATATGAGAACTTACTTTTGATTATATGTTTTTCTGTAAGCTTTTAGAAGCTTGTTATATACTTCGAGTGTAGAAGGTTGGAGAACTTTAAAAAAATATATACTCGTGAGCTTGAATAGGCTCGTCAAATTACTACTTGATTTTATAGTAAAGCACTCAAGTTGGATACTTGGGGACTAGACGCATGCTTGGGTTGTAAGTCGAACCAGTATAAATCGACCGCATTCTTCTTCTATCTCTCTTTAACTTTTAAATTTTTGCATTATATTATGAGTGTGTTCTTTTTGGCAAGAGGCTCCTTCACTTTTATAAGAGACTCTTTCTATTTTTAACTTGTAAGAGGTTTCTTTTAGTTTGAACAGGCGCCTTCTATTTTTAAATTGATTTAACATGATTTATCATTCAATAGACTCCTTTCATTTAAATAAGATTCTATCCTATAAAAGGCTCCTATCGCCTAATAAGCTCTTGTCGTTTAAAGGCTTTATCCTCTGATAGATTCTTATTGTTTTTATTCGTTAACTAAGATCTATTTTTTTATGAATTAAAAGTAAATTGCGAAATTTTTTTAAAGTCACAAACAATTCACCCTCATCTTGCGTATGTTTGCTTTATCAGCTCCTACCACATCCTCTCATGGACTAATTCTAGTTTGCAATTTCATATTTGAATTTCTGTCAAACATTCCTCTTCTGCATCATCTATTATGGTCTTTGCCTCTTCCTCTTCCTTTTTGAATTTCTTTTTCTTTTTCTTTCTAGTTAAACTTTGAAATAAGAACTTGTGCTTGTTGATCGTTCTCATTCTTTCTCTCTTCACATACTTGTAAAAATCTTATGACTTTATCAATCATCATAAAATCTAAATCTTTTAGTTCCTTAATAGCTACAACAACATGATTGAAATTTAGATCCATTGATCAATGACTTTTTTAATCATTTGAACATCTTTTCGTTTCTTGCCATATCTCTGTAATTGATTAACAACTGTTAACATTCTAGTTAATAATCTAAGATTAATACAAAATTTTTATTTTGAGTGCTTCAAACTCCGCCCTTAAGGTTTGAAGATGAACCTTTATCATCTTATCAATTATTTCGAGAGAATTTTGTAAAATCTTTCATACTTACTTCATAGCTGATTCTCTTAAAGCCTTTTCAAACATAGTTTCGTCCAAACATACGAATCAATATCAACATTTACTGATCTTTTCTCTAAGCTTTATGTAATGCATCTTCTTTATTTAAATCAAGACTTCTTCAATGAGTTCTAAAAATTAGCTCTAATGCCGCTTTAGTTACTATAGAAGAAAAGGAAAGAATTAAAATTTGAAGTGATCGGTTTTTATTCACATAAAATAACAATTCTATAGAGAGTCATAAATTCATAACTGCATGACTCCTCAAATATTACTATATTAAACACAAGACAACTCTTCAAATCTATAACTAACAGAATTTAAAAGCCAAAGAACCCAAAAACTTCATAACTATTTTCACAATTATTACCACTTAATTCAAATTTAACTCCGAACACACGTAGGTTCTTAAGAGTGTTGTGTAGAGTATCTTTAAACTTTTGACTGGAGAATTTGGCATGCGGTTGAAGATACCATCCAAAGGCATTGTGTTTTCAGGATTTTCAATTATAGCCAGAGAAGGCTGGGTCCAGTAGACGCAAAAAGTCTAGTTTCCAATACTATAATGAATGGTCGCCTAACGCTTTTCTGTGAAACTTGTAAAGAACAAGATAGATGATTAGAAAAAGCTACTCAAGTCAATCCAGAAAGAGGCATAATTTACAAAAGATATCACCCCTATATCATTACTTCCATTTCATGGGCCTAACTTTTGACAAAGTTAGTGTCTTTATGCTCTAAAGAACATAATTTCAATTGCATATTGACATGTTCACCATGCACTACGGACAAGAGATGTAAGAAACAGAGAGTTAAAGCCAATTCGTATCTGTCTTCTTCTTGCTAGCGAAGCATGCAGAACCTTACAGCCTAGTGATTTGAGAAAAAGCGGAACTTTGACTCCTCCGTTAAGATCATTGTTTGTCATCCTTGCTTGGCAATTTCGTTTGGTACGGTCCAACAACCTTATTCTTGACACCAGAGGGTAAATTAGGTCAATCTAGCAGCCTGCAGTCATAAGGATGTGCCCTATCAATAACACGCGAGTCAAGACAATTTTAAATTGTAGAATGCAATGTGACCCCGAGAAACATTAGAATTACATTTATATTAGTTATAATTATATTTATAATTGCTTCAACACCTCATAATTTGGACTTAATCCGTATTTCTTAAATTGTACCCCAAAAAAAAGATGTTCTTATTCATATGATATGAACACAAATTGTAATGCTTATTTTAAGAACTAAAACAAGTAAAGGGCATTGTTTTCAGCTGTCTTAAATAGTGATGTGAAGGACAAGGACGACTACTTGTGTGCTTAAGAAGCAAAATTGCAGAAGAGCAATTTTAAAGGATGATTAACATTTGATTTCCTCGACCCCACTTCCTCACATCTTACATAAAAAATTACTAATTAGCAGCAGAGCAAACTGATCCTGTGCAAGGCCTTTGGAGCAAGCCATTAACCTCGATGGATGGACCTACTAGTGCTAACGCTTTCCAGCTTGGGTTGATCTTTTGTGGGCTACAGACTACAGTCAATTCACTAAATAACAAAAGTAAAATGTACTAAGCTAAATGAGCTTCTTTTCTTTCGAGGCAGACAATGGGGTTTTGAGCATTGTTTGGAATCCGAAGGATGTGTTTTGTTGTCTTCTGTAGTGCCTTGCTTGCAAGCGGGAAGTCAAAAGAGGAGACCTTAATACAATTCTTAGCTTGAAGTTAACCTAAAAATTGTGTCTTTAGCGATACTAACCAATTTTCTCTATTTGACCACTAAGAGAGTGACAATTTTGATTGGCAACTGGTGGGTAGGTGTGGGAGAAGAAAGTTGCAGACCAAATTTGCTACTTAAGAAAACGAGTTATATATCTTTATATGATATTTGGTTTGTAAGAATAGTTTAAGTTTAATGTGAGACATACTCTTTAAGATTTGTTAAAGAAAAGAAGTTGTGAACTTGTCATATGTAATGGTTAAGTATCTCATTCATCATAAACGATGTGGTAACCTATTTGGATTTTGTGCCACAAAAATACATTAGTAAATATTATTATTAAATCTATAATTTAACATTTATTAGGGACAGCAGTCCCACCACACCCAACAGCTTCAACAAGGACATGACAAGACCACAAAAATCAAACAGGTGATTGGACCTTGATAATTAGAATTATAAGGGTTGCAGAACTGCCCAGAAGCTGGCAGTCCCATTTTTAGGTCATCTCCGGTCCAAGACAAATGAAACTCTCCTGGCTTTCACTACCAAAATTAAAACGAGAAAGTAACATGTGTAACAAAAAATATGTTAAGCTGAGAGATGGTGTATTTGGCCCTCTACCATAGCATGCCGTTTAAGACTTTGAATAATTTCAATATCAAAGTTTATTTGTCTATGTTCAGGTGGTAAATTTTTTTTAAAAAATAGAACAAGTGTCATTTAAAGATTTTTCCAAATTCATTATTGTTGTTGTCGTTGAATATGAAATGGTTATTGAATTGGAGTTTTTGCAAACCAAGCTAATTGAAAGTGGCTGAGCTGGTCCTATTTCTCCACATCACATCAATCAATTAATTGCATTTGCACCATTAACACTTGAGTAAGCTATACAACATATGTTAATGATCAATAGAAAAAACAAGAGGCAAAAAAAAGGGAACAGATTTGCTGTTAGCCTAAAGAAATCCCAATCATCTAGAACAATAATTAAAGTGGTTAAGATCTTAAAGGGAGCACAGCAATTCAGATACAGCAGATCTGCTCCCAACAAAAAGCGACACAGTGAATGGGCTAGCTCTTGCATTTAGGAATTACCAAAGTCAATGTCCTTTTTCTCACTGTTTGTTAATAATAGCGGAAGATTGTGGAGAGAGAAAAGAGGGAGAGAGTCAATTGAGAGAGAGCACTGTGGGGGTTATCAATACTGATATGTTTTGTTCTTGGATTTACTGAGCTTGAAAAAATTAATGAGCTTTTTGACGTGGAGAGGGATTGGATTGGCTTTGTTTTTTTCTGTGTTGTTCCATTGGAGTGGGAGATACTCGTGAAGAAGAAGAATCCTTTTGAGCTCTCTTGTTAATGGAGTCTTGACTTACCTTGTTATAAAGATTATTAGAGTTTTTCCGACGCTTGTGTGTTATTTGTACAAAAACATTTTTCGCTTCCTTGCTTTTGAGTGGGAATTTCTTTGCAAGTTCGGGGATCTGGGTTTTGGGGTTCTTGCTTTTGACTATCTCTCTTTTTCTTCGTTCTGCTAAATTTGTTTTCATTGTTGAATTTTACTCTGGAGTGCTGGCTTTGACTTTCTTTATTTGAGTCATTTCAATTCTTGGTTTCTTTATGCGGCTCTTCACCTGAAATTCTTAAAGCTAACTCCTTTTCATTTTTCCTACTTCATTAATGCTTGGATTCGCGTGAAATCCGAATTGGGAGTTCTTTTGTTCTGGATTTGAAGTCAAGAAAAGCTGGAACATCTAGGGTTTTGAAACTGACCATCTTGTATAAATTTTCTCTGATGGGCTAATCCCAATTGAACACAACTATTTTTCTTGAATCTTCACTGAGTTTTAGCTTCCTGGAGTTTTCTATCGGATTGAAAGTCAAAAGCTTTAATGCATCTTTCACTGTGGAAGCCTATTTCCCACTGTGCTGCTCTGCTCTTGGACAAGAAGAGCAGAAGAAAAGATGGGTCTGACCTCAATGTTGATTTCAAGAGAAACCCTTCTATTCTTCGTAAACTGCAAGAACTAAAGCTCAGGGAGGCTCTTGAAGAAGCGTCTGAAGATGGGTCTTTGTTCAAATCCCAAGACATGGACACTGAGTCAGCTGCAAACCAAGATGAGAGCCTTGGGAGATCAAGATCTCTGGCAAGACTCCATGCTCAACGTGAGTTCTTGCGTGCCACTGCGCTGGCAGCGGAGCGTGTTTTTGAGACTGAAGCTGACATTCCGGAACTCCAAGAGGCATTTTCCAAGTTCCTGACAATGTACCCGAAGTACAAGTCTTCGGAGAAGGTTGATCAATTGAGGTTAGATGAATATGCACATTTGTCTCCGAAGGTATGCCTTGATTACTGTGGATTTGGGCTTTTTTCCTATGTTCAGACTTTGCATTACTGGGAGTCTTCTACATTTAGCCTATCTGAGATAACTGCAAATTTGAGCAATCAAGCTCTCTATGGTGGTGCTGAGAAAGGTACTGTAGAACATGATATAAAGACCAGAATAATGGAATATTTGAACATTCCGGAGAACGAGTATGGGCTTGTTTTCACTGTGAGTAGGGGGTCTGCTTTTAAACTGCTTGCAGAGTCGTACCCTTTTCACACTAACAAAAAGTTATTGACCATGTTTGATTACGAGAGCCAGTCTGTGAATTGGATGGCACAAAGTGCTAAAGAGAAGGGTGCAAAAGTTTACAGTGCATGGTTTAAGTGGCCAACTCTTAAACTATGTTCTACTGATTTGAGGAAACAAATTGCTACTAAGAAAAGGAAGAAGAAGGACTCTGCTGTTGGCTTGTTTGTGTTTCCAGTTCAATCAAGAGTTACTGGGGCCAAATATTCATACCAGTGGATGGCCTTGGCTCAGCAAAACAATTGGCATGTCTTGCTTGATGCAGGGTCATTAGGGCCAAAAGACATGGATTCACTTGGTTTATCCTTGTTTCGTCCTGATTTTATTATAACATCTTTTTACAGAGTATTTGGATATGACCCAACTGGTTTTGGGTGTCTTCTTATCAAGAAATCAGTGATGGGAGTCCTTCAAAATCAATCAGGGAGTACAGGCTCTGGAATGGTGAAGATTACCCCAGAGTATCCCATGTATTTGAGTGACTCTGTGGATGGTCTTGATGGGTTGGTTGGCATTGAAGATGATGAAAATGCAGGGAATGGTGATAAAACTGTGGAAACTCGCCCTGGATCACGGTTGCCTGCCTTTTCTGGTGCATTTACATCTGCTCAGGTGAGGGATGTCTTTGAGACCGAGATGGATCAGGACAATAGTTCTGATAGAGATAATACAAGCACCATCTTTGAAGAAACTGAGAGTATTTCAGTAGGTGAAGTGATGAAAAGCCCAGTCTTTAGTGAAGATGAATCGTCAGACAACTCATTTTGGATTGATTTAGGCAACAGTCCACCGGGATCAGATACTGCAGGTCATTTGAACAAGCAGAAACTAGGTTCTCCCTTGCCACCTTTTTGGTTTTCTGGCAAGAAACATCACAAGCATCTCCTTTCAAAACCAACATCAAAGATATGTGGCAACCCTTTGTATGATGACAAAGGGGTCAACCTGGGGCCACATGATGACCATCATGTTCTCTCATTTGATGCGGCGGTTCGATCAGTTTCCCAAGAGTTGGATCATGTAAAGGAGTTTTCTGAAGAACAATTTAACAAAAGGGGTTCAGATCAAGTGAATTTTCATGAGATAGAGGAAGAATCTGGAAATGATAATCTACTTCAAACTGCTTCCTTGTCAGATGCTGCCATAAACAGATTGCGCCTCAATAATTCAACTTTGTCTTGCCAGAATCATAGACTAGCGAATGGCTCAGCCTCAGTCCCAGAGATGAAAGAAAGTGCCATAAGAAGAGAAACAGAAGGTGAATTCCGGTTGCTGGGCAGAAGGGAAGGGAATAGATATACTGGTGGTAGATGTTTTGGGTTGGAAGAGAATGAGCATCCGAGCAAGGAAAGAAGGGTATCATTTAGCATGGAGGACAACCGCAAAGATCAATTGGGTCATACTTTTGAGACAGGAGAAATATCTGCAACCAGCCTAGATGATGAAGATTACACCAGTGATGGAGAATTTGATGGGCAAGACTGGGATAGGAGGGAAACTGAGATAATTTGCTGCCATTTAGATCATGTGAATGCGTTGGGTCTCAATAAAACAACTCTCAGACTGCGGTTTCTGATCAATTGGCTTGTAACCTCATTGCTGCAGTTAAGATTTCCAAGTTTGGATGGTGATGGAAGAGTAAATCTAGTTCACATATATGGCCCAAAAATAAAATACGAAAGGGGCGCAGCTGTTGCTTTCAACATTAGAGATAAAAACCGCGGCCTCATCAATCCAGAAGTTGTTCAGAAGCTGGCAGAAAGAGAGGGCATTTCACTTGGAATTGGTTTCCTTAGTCACATAAGGATTCTTGATAGCCCAAGGCAAAGGCAACAAGGCGCTTTCAACCTGGAAGATACTACCCTATGCAGGCCAATGGAAAATGGTCAGCACAATGGGAAAAGTGGATTCATACGGGTTGAGGTTGTTACTGCATCTCTGGGATTTCTGACAAACTTTGAGGATGTCTACAAGTTGTGGTTTTTTGTTTCGAAGTTTCTCAACCCAGCATTCATTGGAGAGGGTGGACTTCCAATAGTTGAAGAGGGACTAGAGACGTGAATCCTTGGACAACTGTCAGTGATTCTTTTCTTGCTTTCTCCTAGATATGGGAAGTTATTATAGAAGTGCAAATATTTGGGAGTCTCTGCAGAAAATCAGAAGCTGGAGAGAAGGTTGATGGTGGGATTCTTTTGCTCTTCCTCGAGACTCCTTGATGGAATGGGTGAATTTGTTAATTCTTATTTTTCTTCAGTTTTACCTTTTTCTCTTTGTAGAGGTGGTTTAGAATTTGTATAATCTCGGGAGGTTGTGTTCTGTCCTAATATTGAAGTAGAATTCTATGAGCAGAACTTCCGCTACTCAACATTCTGCTCTCTCTATAGAAAATGAAATTTCTTGCTTCTGTAAAAATTTGACGTGGTTTCTGTCCTAGTGTTTGATGGTAGTCAATGCTAGTTGACATTGTATTCCCAATGCCATTCGAGCCCATACATGTTTTCTTTTGCTCGGTGATTGGAAATTTGTAGTCGAACATATTGATAAATCCAGTCTAATGTCATGCACGACACAAATTTTGCTTATGAATAATTTTCAGCGCGCTTCCTCCCTTTTTCTTGGTATATTGGGGCATTTACACTTGAGCCTTGGTTTTCCAGCAACGCCAACCAGGGCAAGCCATTGAATAACATGTTGTACTCTAATGAAACGTTCTTACCAGGATGGTTGTTCTTCAGAAGCAAGGTCTAGGCAGACCTAATTCCCCAGACATATTTGACCATCATGTTCAACAGGTTGTTTGTGTTTGTTTTAGTCGTAACCTATGTTGCTATAGTTAAGTAGTCCATGACTAGTATCTCTTGTTTTCACCTATAAAACGGTAGTCTTTTTCTTGACGTTGAGCGTATCAGTTTTCTATTACCTGCATAGTCCAACCTAACAAGGTTCAACTCGCTTTTCTTTTAGCGAGGAAAAGAATAAAAGTCCAAAGATTGGGATAGCAAAGCATGGTCATGTACATGGAAAGTGATATGATGTTAGGAGAAATAGGAAAAATCCTTGTACAATGTGAAGCTCGTCATCAAAGTTTAGCCAATCTCAATGACATGGGGTCTACTTGGCAATTATCAATTTTTTGGGCCATAGCCATTTAGTTTTGTTTCCCACAAAAATAATGGTAAAGGCAAAGGCATGCATACCATACTTCTCTTAGCTTTTTTTGGTACCTTTGCACAGCCAACTACATTTTGAAACCTCATCATGATTGCCAAAATCTGCTTTTCTATAATAGAACTATACTCCACTAAAACATCCAAATGAGAAATCCTCTATACTATCGAAGCCATATCCAAGAACTGTTTGATAGTTCCTTTGGGAAAGTTTTATAAAAGAAACCAATAGCATATAAATATAGATAAATCGAAGTTATATCCAACAACTATGAGAGTTCCTGTGGGAAAGTTTTCTAAAAGAAACCTTTTTCCTGGTGGCTGGGGACAGCAAACGTTGGCAAACTTCAGCTGACGGAAAAGCAGGAGCCTAGTGGGCTGGTAAACAAATAAAATACATTGCATGTCCTAATCGTTATCATTATGGTAACTTAATTTATTTTGAACAAAATGAACGATAAAAGCTTCTAAATTAATAATCAATTAAGCTAATATGAAATGATAAGGCCGCCTTTCAAATCAAAAGTAAAACAACATTATCATTCATAAGTTTTATAATAAGCTGTCCAAAAATCGACATTTACACGTAACGAAATTATAATATCAATACGAGCAAGCAACCTGTTAACAGAAAAAAGAAGGTCCTCCTATCTAAAAAAAAGAGTATCCTGGTTAATAAATGAAATGTGCTTCCACTTAAACACCATAAAAAGTAATACTCTTCACATGGTAGTATCTCCAGTTCTTTGAAGTCGATGTGAAACCCCGAATGTTTTGTGCAAGTGAACAATGAGCTCAGGATTGCATCATCTTGATAAGGAATGCAGCTTCTAAAGCAAAATCCATCAAGTGATGGTGGAAGTTTTGGATATTCACACACTCGACCAGCTGCTTCTCAAACCCCAAATCAAAAATACGTTGGCATAAGTATCGTGAGCACCTTCAGTTTTTATGTTGAGAAACTACGGCAAATACTGTCCGCCGATGTTTATTTGGTAAATCTCTGTTACATTCACACGATTATATTAAAGATGCAAATAAGAAACGGAGAAAGTTCAAATGTACCGTCAATATATATCAGGGATGTGATTGATTGCTGAAGCAAATAAGAGGCCACCTGCAGTATATCTCCAGCCAGCAATTTTGTTTTCATGTAGCAAGGAACTTAGCACAGAATATGTAGTTATTTGATTGAATTGTAGTTCTTCCAACTTCTTCCCTCACGAAGCCAGACCACCTCTGTAAGGCTCTGTTGAGTGTCATGACTTTGATCCTGACAACAAAATCAGTTTTATTTTGTTCTATTTTCAAGGCAAATGAAGTATTGTGATATGTAGCAGATTTTTCTATATTTTAGTTTCACAATTATGCTGTATAAGTTGACGGTTTGCTGCTCAATAAAACTATATTTCAACAGTTCTTAAATATTTTTCTTTATTTTTGATTCTCAACAATTTGGTATCAGAGATTTATCTTGAGGAATTTGTGAAATTAAAAGAAAACCCATAAACACCTTTCACCTATTATACAAACACAAAACTCTCTCCCACTCAAAATGAACTCAAAAACTTCAGTTACTGCGATTGCTCCCCCACTATTTGATGGAACAAATTATCAAGGCTAGGCTGTTAGAATGGAAGCCTATTTTAAGGCTAATGATGTGTGGGAAGTTGTAGAACAAGATTATGAAATTCTTCCATTACAAGACAATCCCACTATTGCTTAAATCAAAAATCAAAAAGAGAGGAAGCAAAGAAAATAAAAGGCAAGAGCATGATTGTTTGCAACACTACACCATTTTCAATAGAATAATGACTAAGAAAGAAACCAAGGAAATCTGAGATTTCTTGAAGCAAGAAACGAAGGAAACAAGAGGATCAAAGGTATGGAAGTGTTGAATTTGATCAGAGAATTTGGGTTGCAAAAGATGAAAGAATCATAAACGATCAAGGAATATTATGATAGATTCTTCAGTATTGTTAACAAAGTACGACTCCTCGACACTGAATTTTTTTATTCTAGAATTGTGCATAAAACCCTAGTTACAATTCCTGGAAAATTTTGGGGCAACTATTTCATGTTTGGAAAATTCAAAAGACCTGTTAAGTATCATCTTGGCAGAATTGTTGAATGCATTGTAGGTGTAGGAATAAAGGAGACTTATCAAGCCAAAATACTTGACTATGATGGTGTTAAGAACAAAAAAAAGAAGCAAAATAATAACAAGCTACGAGGTTCTGCAGACAATTACAATAACAAAAGTAGCAATCAATTTTGCCTTTCTAGCTTATTCATACTACAAAAAAAAACCAATTATCCACAAAAAAGGTATTAGTGTTGGATGTAAAATGTAACAAGTGTGGACAGTTACGACATATGAAAAAAATATGCAAGTCTCTACAGCAACAAGGAGAAGCCAAGGTTGTTCAGAATTAGCATGAAGGGGAGTAGAAGCTTGTGGTATCATACTTCGCCATTAGTAGTACATGTAAGGTTCCAATCATTCATCTCATATATAATATATATCAAATATACGCAGTGGAAAATAAAACAGAACCTCAAAAACAAGATCTACTAATGCATATAGATATAGAAAACAAAAACATGAAATTTAAGATGTTTACATACCATTCCAACGATCTCCTTCGTTCGTTAATCTTCTCCGCATTGGATTGTTGTAAATTACAACGATTAATGTAGACCGTCTCTAGTGAAAGTCTGCGTGAAGATAGAATGATGAAACCTCACTATGAGATGGCTAGAATTCTTTCTTTGTGCTAGCAAAGATAAGAACTCTTGTAAGAGTTAGAGAGAAAAAGAGTGTGTGTGTAAGAAAGAATCTTTCTTTAGAGAAAAAGAGTGTGTGTGTAAGAAAGAACCTTTCTTTCCCTTATATTTTACATAAGATGCACGAAAATCATTTATTTTTTACACCATTTGACATTCTATAACTCCCATCACTAACGGAGAGTTATGAGAAGTTAATGGTTATGAATAGCATGCATTAATAGAAGTTATAGGAAGTTAATAACCATGAATAACATGCATTAATGGAAGTTAATAACGATAAATAGCATGCATTAATGGAAGTTAATGACCAAATTGGTAGCCAACAACACTTGTTTCTAATCCATTCCATGCAACGTTTTCTAACATGATCACATCGCTATACAATCCTGAAACACTTTCTCATATCTTGAATCACCATTCAAGATCATTTTACTCATCTTTCGGATCTTCTATGCGTGTAACCCCTTAGGTTCCCGGTTATGTTGGCCACTTGAATTAACACTTAATTCAAGTAAGTCAAGAGTGGTATCTAGCAATACATCATGACCCCTAGTTGACCGAAAAGTCAATGGTTTGAGTACCCTTCCATACATAATGTTGCAATACAATTTGTCCTTTCACCAACTATACCCCACTTGGTTCAGAGTATGGTCAAAGTGTCAAGAGGCTGTGGGTATCATCTCCTTTTATCAGGAGTGGTGAATCCTTTATTGGGTACTCAATTACCTTCGAATACCTAAAGTTGTACCCAATCACCTGTAACATCCTGTCCCCATATTAAGGGTTAGAACTCGAAATTTCAGTACATGGGAGCTCAAAGAGAGATAAAGGAAATGTATTTTCTTGCTTATGCATCATGTTAGCATATATGCACATAAATACTGAATGTTTGCACATAAAAAAGTGGTACATGCATTCATTGACAACTTTCAGGTATAATTGATGTTAAATGTGATTTTATTGAAAATGAGAAGTAGAGGGAGTAGAAAGAGTGATCTTGGTATGAGTTGTGAGAAGGAAAGATTTAGAAACTAAATTGGTAGTGATCTGGAAAATATTCATTGAGTGTACTTCGGTCTGTTAGCCATAATGTCTTCTCTAGTTATCCAAACGAGATGATTCTTAATTTGGATTAAATTAGAAACATATAGCTACATTTCTTATGAAAACATCAAATCTCAATTTTGTCTATAAGAATCTCAAAATTTCATGAAGTTAAGAATTGGCTGTAGTACGTTGGTGTATGAATGGAAAATTCGTCTTCAGAATTTAGGGGCAAATTTGGGATTGATATAAATAGATTTAGCAAAGTTGCCTTTTAAAAAGTTGTAGATCTTTTTTTTAATCTTTCCAACGGTATATAGTATGAAAATTTTAGACATCGGAGCTGAAAGTTATGATCTTTATAAGTGGAGACATTCTGGAGATGCAAGTAAGACGATGAAAGCAAGACGATGGAAGTAAGACGATGGAAGTAAGACGATGAAAGTAAGACGATGCAAATAAGACGAAGCAAAAGTGAGACGATACAAAAGTTAGAAGATCGAATTGGTCTTCTAGGTCTTCATGAAAGTTGTAGACCTCGAAGTCCTATTTCCAATAGTCTAAAAACGAGATCAATCCGACATTGTTTGTGAAAGTTATGGAGATCGCACCAAAGTAGGTTCGTTTTGATTTAGGTCATAAATATGGTTGCTTCTATTGACCATAACTTCTTCTCTAGACACTCAAATGACTTGATTCTTGAACCATTGAATTCGTAAGACATTTCTCTACATCTCCACCAAAAATCAAAGCTATCTAAAATGAAGTAAGAAAGATTGAGTGAAAAGAGTGGGACGGATACAGTGAGTGTGTTCTTGAATAATATGAACTGTTGTTATCCCACTTAATATACTTAAGTATTTTGATGTTTTTTGGAGCTCTACTAATCCAAATGAGATGATTTTTGATTTGTGGTAAACTAGATACATGGAGCTACAAATGGTATGAAGAAATTGAAATCTAATTCAATCTCTAAGATATTTAAAGTCTAGATGGAAATTGTGTATAGTATATACTATTTTGGATAAGAGCAGTCCAAAACTGTTTGAATTATATCTTTTGAATCACTAAACCAAATCGAATGATTTTGGAGGCATTAGAAACTTAAGACAATGGGGGATATTTTCTAGAAGAAAGTGATATGTTAGATTGTTCAAGGGTACAGTTGGTAAGACACTTAAGTATAAAAGACATAAGGCATAAATATAAGCGCAAATGGGACAATTCTCAATCATTAAGGACATAATTGGAGGAAGAAGTGTTGTCTTGCTTACAAATAAAGGAGAAAATGTGAATGAGAAGATTCCATAGAAACAAATGTGTGGATGAGAAAAGAGATAAGTGAGAGAAACATGAAAAAGAATGAAAGAGAGAAAAAGAAGAGAAAACAAGCTAGGGTTAACTCTATTTAGTCTTTAAGAAGGATCTCTGTTGGACCCCGAACTTTTTCTTGATGAATTTAAGCATGATTGAAATAAATTATGAGGTTTAATGAATTTATTTTTGGAGTTAATTTCTGTTTTGTCTATGTGAGTAGGATTGATTGTATGGTTTGATTTGATTGAGTTAAAAATGGTAAGAATGCTTAAGGGTATTTTGGGAAGATCACTAAAGAGAATAAGTTTCAAGGCATTAGGCTAAGGGCAAAAGGGTCATTTGAGGATGATTAAGAGTATAAAAAGAAAATAAAAGAGATTGTTTATTAGAAAAGAAGAAGAAGAAGTCGTGGGAGAAGAGTGGAGAAGAAGAGGAAACTAGGGTTTTGGGAGATTTGACGATTTGGAAGAGATTTGAAGCTTCAAACAAGTAAGTAATGCTTTAATCTCTTGGTTTTGAGTGATTAAAGCTTTGAATGTGTAAGAAATGTGTGAGAAAAGGGT
>JANIHZ010000208.1:52974628-52986756 GCA_027478365.1 Erythroxylum rufum | reverse complement strand
TCTCTATCTCTTTGAGTAATTTGAAATAACTTTTAGATATAATAATTTTTTAGTCATTTAATTTCTCAACCGTTGGAGGAAAAACGCTCATCTTAATAGTGTTTTCAAAATTAGCGGATTGAGTTCAATCTGTCAATCCAATCAACTAATTACCAAAAATAATTATCAACTGTTTGACATGTATCAAACAACTAAAACCTTTCGATCCGCCAAAAAATAGCTGATAATCTATTTACCAAACAAAACCTGAATCTTCATTAAAATCTTGAAGACTTGAAGTTCCTTTAAATATAATTGAAATTACTGGTTCTAAATTAACTTGTATGTTTTATGCTAAAAACTTGTTGCTTTAATTCCATACTTATCAATCATTTATTGGGACTTTAAGCATTTGTTTAGATCCTTACTTGCACAAGGGAAAGGAAAGGAAATATTGAGGGGAAAAGAGGAGAAATGAATGGAAGAGAAATGAGACTTCCTTTCCTCTGTTTGTTTTCTTAATTTATCAAAGGAGGGAATTGAAACTTATATTTGACAAAAGAATTTTTCGAGACCTTTATGCTCTTGATTATGGAACTTGTCTATCTTTTGCTATGAAAACTTCAGCATACATAGACTCTTTCATTAGTAAGAGAACTGCAAATCATAGTATAATATATTAGAAAAAGTATTACAATATTAGACTTCAAATAACAAAAGAAAGGTGCATCAAAAAGCCAACATTCAATGATTTGAAGCATAATCATTCCACATTTGTGCAGCAATATTATTCCTTATTTGTGCACCTAACCTAGCATCTTCATTATCTCTTTCTCTACTATCAACTTGTGATTCCGTATCCCCTCTATTTGATAACTCCGTATACACTTCAGAAATTTCTTCTTCAAGTGCACCTAAACTCATCAAAAAATTATGTAGGATAGAGCATGCCAATACAATTTCACATTGAACATCAAATGAATATGTCTTTTCATTTAAACTTCCAATGATAGGAAATCTTTTCTTTAAAACTCCAAATGCCCTTTCAATTGCATTACGTAATGAAGCATGACGTAGGTTAAACAACTCTTTAGCATTTTCGGGACCTCTAGCTGAATACTCTTTCAAATGAAACCGGACACATCTATGAGGTGCAATTAGTCCACTCCTAAGCATAAATCCCGCATCGACTAGGTAATACTTGCCTACAATTAAATAAATCAATTAATTTCAACTTCCAAAATTCATAATTCATTAAGCTAAAAATTAGTGAATTAATAAACCTAACATTACATGAAGGAATTTTTAAATTATCCTCCCTAATTAATGCATTTTTAATAATTCTAGAATCGGACGCTGAACCTTCCCATCCAACTAGAATATAAGTAAGCCTTAGGTCAAATGTATATTCAGCAAGAACATTTTGTGTTGGGTAGTCCTTCCTACCACGAAATCTTGGTGCATATGCATTTGACACCTTAACTCTAATGTGAGTTCCATCAAGTGCACCGACACAATCCTAAAATAAGTTCATTATGAATACGGAGTTTAAGTACCTAATAATAACAGTACCTAATAATAACATTTAACAAAGACAATATTCACATTAAAGTACGGGAAGAATCGAGAAGTGTTTGCAATTTCTGACAGAACTTGAGAACCATCAGGTTGTTTGAGATATTCAACTTCAAGTGACATGATAGCATGTAAAACATAATGAAATCGTCTACATATCATCTCAATTGAGCGACGGAAGAAGACAACCACTACACGAAGTTTTAAATCATAAGAAATGTGATGACCTTTTCTTCTAGCGAACATCGAACACTATCGTTTAGAAGACCAGTGTTGTGAAGCTTTATATAAAGAAGTAAGAAAGTATCCGGTGTCATACGAATGAGATCATGACAGTCCTTACTGTGAGTTTGCAAATAATGCATAATTTCTCCTTGAACTTGTTCTTTATATTGAGCTACTAAGTTTTTTTGCTTGAAGGACCCATACATATAACTATGACAAAGGCTAAGAAGATGGACTATATGACATATTAATTGAACGACAGCAACTCGCCTTGTCCTATCCCACTCGTCTTCAGAATCATCTTCTTCAGTGAATCTCCAATCTAAATTATTCATTTTCTACTCAACATTTCAACATGTAAAACAATGTAGAAAATATTATTATATGTATATAATGTCTACACAATATGAAAAACTCATATAGCAACATGTTAATGGTGTATATAAAATTATTAAACAACTACAAAATTTGATTATCAAATTATTGTACAACTACACAATTCATTGCAAATAAAAAAGAAGATAAAATAATTTAATTGCTTACCAAGAACTGAAAAACACATATGAGATTGTTCCATTAATTTTCTTGTTGGGAAGATCAGTGGCGACAAACAAGAAAAAGTTATCTTAGAAGCACATTTTTCTATTCTTTTAGTAATATAGGTTACATTCAGAACAATAGAGTAGATAGGGAAAAAAACAAAAAGCTAAACACAAAAGGAGAACGCTTGACATATCAATCCAATTATATTCCTCGCACCTTCTTTCTTCTCTGGAACATGTTTTCTCACACCTTTACCTTTTTCTCTTTTTATTCTCTCCCAAACTCCCCTGTCCCCTCACCTCTCCTCTATTGTCTCTCTCTTTTCTTCTCATCTGTTCTCCTCACTTCTTTGAACTTATTATAAGTCGTTTATTTAGACATGATCAAAGGAACAAAACCATCAAGTTAACCCATTTTATGATGTACAAAATAGAACCCGATCTGAAAAATTTTCTCGCTGTCCTAATACTATCACCAGCCCATCATGTAATAGCATGCTAAAATTCTGGAAGCCAATACAAGGGTATCTCAAAAGATCTGAAAGCATCTACATGTATAATATTGGAAATATAAAACAGAAAACCCAAAAGCTTGAGACTTGCCCGTAGTCCAAACATGAAAGAACCAAGAGTTAGAAAAGCATTTTGACAACATCCAAATGATTAAAACATTAACTTTTTTTTTATAAAGCAATGTTCATTGACCATAAGACACTGTCATTTTCAGTTCCTGAAAGGTTAAGAAGTGAAAAATTGCCAAGTATTTTCAACAACCATATACAGCTTGCAAACAAAAGAAACGAGAGAAGGATGTAGCTTCAAATTTCTATATTTGGAAACATATGTGCGTCAGTACAATTGAAGGAGAACAATATGTGAACAAAATTGCCAACATTTGCAGAATTAGGTTGCAACTAAGCAACCTTGACAGCAAAAACAAGCCATGAGAACATCAGTATTTCGTATATGCCAATAACAAACCAAGTAATCAAATCAACTATTTCGAAACCCACTTCGTAGGTTCGTCAATTTTCAACAAAAAAAACCGGACATACCTTACCTCTTTGGTGCAGAAGAACAGGAGTTGTGTAGAAGAAAAGGGCGCGAATTGTGCAGAAGAAACAAGCGGGAGTTGTGTTATAGAAGAGAATTGTGATTGAGAATGTCATTTTTGTTAAGTTAAATAAGGATATAATGGTAATTTATTTATAGTAAAGTTATCTTGTCTTCCATTTCTCTTCCTTTTCCACCAATTTAGTGGAAAATACATTTGGACCAAATGTCATCTCTATTCTCCTCCATTCTCTTACTTTCTCTTACCTTATTTTTATCCAAACAATTGAAAGAGAATTGCACTTCTCTTCCTTTGCCTCAACTCACACAAACATCACCTTCGGACCAGCAGACCAAGACAGCTTGCCAGGGACAAAATGTCAGAAGACCCTCACGTTATTCCTGCTCTCCTCCTCACTGTACATAGCGCCCATGGCTCACCTTACCCGTACAGGATTGCAGCATCTGCCCTCTCCAATACAGCTCATCCAACAGCCAATAGCAATCCTCTAGTTGTTAGTATAAATACCCTTCTCCTGTACAGTTCATACATGATGAAATAAAGACACATTTCTTCATCGATATATTTTTCAAGGGTTTCTACATTTCCTGTTCAGAAAGCTGATGGTGAGGTTCGATAGAAGCGTATCGCTTCCCGTCGAGTTCTTCAAAGTTTACCTTTCCTGTTTCAGTTCCGGCCAACTGGTACTCCCTTTCTATTTTGTACACACATGGATGCATTTATTGAGTCGACATAATTTGCAATTTAGGGTTAAATTGATGGATGGAATCTGGAATCTCTTTAGTGTTTTTATTGAAAACCCAGTTAATCTTTTTCATGCAAGAAGATATCGTTTTGGAATCGAGAATTCAGATTTTTTTAAGATAAAAAGTTTGTTCCTTTTCTATTTCTAGTTGATGGTTTATATCTGAAATGGTAATCTTGTTGCTTAATTAATTGAATTGAAGCCATCTTTTAATGGTATAGATATTACCTCCTGCTTTTTCTGCCCTATTGAATGGAGAAATACCCAATAGGGCCACTATCAGAGATCATTCTGGGAAAGTTTGGAATGTAATGTTGGAAATGCTTGAAAGGAATTTGATAATCACGCATGGCTGGGAAGACATTGCGAGGCATCACTCTTTAGAAGATGCAGACTTTCTAATTTTTAAGTACAATGGAAGCTCTCATTTTGATGTGGAATTATACGGGAAAAATGGATTAAAGAAGGCAAAAGATCCAAAAAATACTTTTCCTATTGATCCTATGAAGATAGAAACAGGAAAAGAAGCTGAGCTGACTTGTAATGGGCCTGCTACTCGTTCAAAGAGGAAGTTTGCAGAAATGGCTGCAGAAAGAACTCGGCTGCCTGGTAGGCTATCCTTTCTATTTCTTTCTATGGTGGACATGTGCTGATGAAAAATTTCTTTCCCTCCATCTAAACGATTACATAATCACAGGTTATTCTGGAGGAAGTCAATCCGAATCAAGTAGAGTTATAGTAGTAAAATGTGGAGAAAAGGTGGCAGAAGCAGCTCCTAGCGATGAACCTTTGTGTCCCTATTTTGAGACAACTTTGAAGACAAGATATCCATCTTCAATGGTGAGTTTTTGTCATGTTTAACCCTCCAATATAAAAATAAAAAGCAAGAGGAAGTAGAACTTGAGAGAAACGGTGTCTAAGTTAAAGCAAGCTGACGAATGTAATGTTATAACTATTAGAATACAGATGCATATTCTCAAACAAATCATTAGTTATAACAGCAGAAAATGATTGAAATCACCTAAATTGTAAAAAATTAGCTTTTGGTATAACTTTTGTTATTTTATGCAAGTTTTTGTATAGCAATCTTTCCCATCACCAGCAAAGTATATAAAGTTGTATTTGTTTATGTGATGGCCTTAGTTTACGAACCATCTGGAACTTATAGCTATGAATGTTAATACCTCTGCCCTAATTTCCATATTGTTCGCTGTTAAATCCTTAGTATCTGTTGTTAAGTGGTTTTCTTAGAAGCCTTACTATTTTCCTGTTTTATGTGTATGTTCCTAAACGTGTATTATACCTTTGAACGCCTCCAGTGTTCACCCTGTGTGGGTTGAGCTCATGCTGAGTTGGACTTGGCAAGAGTTGTCATAGGATACTATGTAAGATAGTCACAACTTTCAATGATATTGTGGGACTTTTTTGTTCAATTTCTGGTTCAAGAGCCTCTGTAAACTATTTTTGGTTATTCAGATGATTTCTTGACATCATGACTTTTATGGAGTTGTTTCGGGGTTTTTGCTTATTGTTCATTGAAATAGGTTGGCATTGATAACCTTGAAGAATTTTGGGGGTGACAATTGTATAAGTCGTCAGTTTGTTTGAAGAAAACTTTTTGTGTTGTTTCATCACCCATTCCTTTTAAAATTTTGCTGTCAAGAGTAAACAAAACAGAGGGCATTGGAGGGGGTATGGAAAATTAGTAGATGGTTTCTTTTATCCATTGTTTCAAGGAGAATAAGAAATTTCCTCTTTCGGATGAGATCATCATGTTATTCACAAAATTGAATTCCTTGAACTGATACTTTGACATATTCTGCAACTAGATCATTCTTGTAGAACAACCATAACCCCCATGCATTTACAATTTTTGGATATCATCTGAAAAACTGACATATAACTCATAGGATAAGACTTTGTTTTACCAGAACTTTATTGTCCTTGTGTAGCTTTTTAATAGTAAGTTTAAAACATTTTTCTACTGCTGCCTGGAATATATCCTCTGATGTGGTTGCTGCTTGCAGGTTGTTCCTAAGAACTTGGTAGAAGCATTTGGCATTCAAAATCAAAAACAGATGTTTCTTTGTGATGAGAATTCAAGGTTATGGCTAGTTAAAGCTTCGAGCAGGAAAGATGGTCGACTTAGTCTGTATTCCGGATGGCTTGACTTCTGCCAGGCAAATAATGTGAGAAAGGGAGACAGGTGCCGGTTTGAATATATCTGCAGCAAGAGAAGCGAAGGTGGTTTAAGCAATCTAATGCAAGTCGATATCATTCATAAAAAAGGTATATAATTCATAAGAAGCCAGGGAACAATAAGAAAGTATATAAATTATGAGAAGCCATCGAACATTATGACGCCAGAGAGCTTTGCACTTCCAATTTGAGGGTGACGGCATTAGTTCTGTCCTCCTAACAACTACCGCTTGTTCTTCCTACAATGTTTTACCCTTGGAAAATTCCACAACTTGCATTTTCCAGTTTCTTTTTCTTTTTTCCAGAAATGTGGACATACTAGATCAATCACTTCTTTAGCTAAGTGACAATTGACTCCAGACACTCCATCTACTGCAAACTCTGGTCGACAGCAGCCGAAATCTTGAACTGATCAACATATGCAGTGGGAATGCTTAGAACTATCTTAATCATTGTAGTTACATTCAGATTATGCTCAACACTGTTCTTGTTTTTGTCTCATTGGTTTACAGATTAACATTTAGAAATAGCTAGCTTTTTCTTCTCAGCTGAAGTGCAAATTACCGGAAGATCGCTCAGGGGCTAACAAATCTGTCTAGGACCACAAGAAAAAACTGATAGATTGATGAGAAGCAATGCCGAACTATTTCAGAATAGCCCCGCAGTTTCTGCGATCCACCTTAACATTCAAAACCTAGTCAATTGGCATTACATCTTGCGATCGGAATGAGTAACTGAGGTACTAAGCTGCTTAAATGTCTAAGCTGACAGGATATTGTGACTACTGGTCACTATTTCTTCTCTAGTAGCAGGCTCGAACTTGAGCAAGGACAGGAAGGGCAATTGTTCAGAGTTGGCTCTTGATCTGTTTTTATTGTCTTATTTTATATTTTATAAAGACCTGCATTTGATATTTATAATATTTATAAAGAATAAAGAAAGATCTTTTTTTTTTTTAATTTTGTTCAGGATTATAAAATATTCCTATTTTCTATCGCCCTGTTTCGCATACTACTGAGCTGAGGGGGAGGACCTAATAAAAAAGCCTTTTAACTATATTTTTTCGGATGAGACAGAGTGACTACATCGGATTGGCAAATTATGAGAGAGTAAATAGTCCTCGTCCTTCAGGACATTCAAATAAAGGAGTATAATTAACCAGGCGTTAGATTTAAAAAGTTAATGATTAATTAAACTAAATGAAATTAATCATTTTAGTTGTTATCATGAAGATGATAATTCAGTGCAGAACTGCCAAACCACTTTGAGATGGAAAAGTCAACAGCTCAGAAAATGAGATCCTTGCTCATATCATAGAATTGTTTCTAATGGCAAATTAATATCATATAATTTTATTTCTATTGACTAACAGTTTTGTTTGTAGTGATCAACTTAAAAAAAAATAATAGAAAAGGACAGATATCTGCTTAATTTTCCCGGGCGAGATTCGTGTATATCTGACAAAATCACTAGTATCCATGCTAAATCTAGAATGAAAGCGTGAAGTGGTCCCGAAGGACAGTATTTCTTATATCTGTGAAGAGCTGAAATTTAATCAACAGTGCTGAACTTCTTCAACGTTCAATGGATTCTGCGTTGTTCTTCTTCTTAAGCTTTCTCTTTACTTTGATCGTCATCTTATCATCTAGACATGTATATTACTCGAAGAAAGCAAAGGCAAAGTCCTGCACTGTGCCTCAAGCTGATGGTGCTTGGCCCATAATAGGCCATATGCACCTCTTTGGCGGGCAGCAATTGACTCACAAAATACTAGGAGCCATGGCCGATAAACATGGACCAGCATTCACTATCAAGCTAGGATCACATAACATTCTGATTGTGAGTAGTTGGGAAATGGCCAGAGAGTGTTTCACTACTCATGATAGAGTTTTCTCTACTAGACCAAGTATTCTTGCCTCAAAGCTGCTAGGCTATGACTATGCTATGTTGGGTTTTGCTCCTTATGGGTCCTACTGGCGTGAGATGCGGAAGATAACGACAATAGAGCTTCTGTCAAGTAGTAGGATTGATCTGCTGAAGCACATAAGAACTTCAGAGGTGAAGACTGCAATAAGAGAGCTGTATAGTACATGGGCTAGTAAAGGAAGTGTTAAAGCTGGAGTCTTAACAGATATGAAACAGTGGTTTGGTGATCTGACATATAATATTGCTTTGAGAATGGTAGGAGGCAAAAGGTATTTCGGAGCAAATGCTGATTGTGACGGAAGAGAGGCAAGAAGATGTCAGAAGTTGATGAGGGACTTCGCCTATCTGTTTGGGGTTTTTGTGTTGTCTGATGCAATACCGTTCCTGGGTTGGTTGACTTTTAATGGATATGAGAAAATAATGAAGAAAACTGCTAACGATTTGGACAACCTCGTTGAAGAATGGCTGCAGGAGCATAAACAGAAGAGGTTGTTGGGTGGTAAGGATACGAAGGAACGGGATTTCATGGATTCTTTGTTGAACATTTTGGAAGAGTCCAAAGTTTCAAGTTTTAATGCCGACACCATTAACAAGGCTACTTGTCTGGTAAGATCCACAGACTCTATATCACAATCAACAGACTGCTTAATCTTTATATGATCGGAAAGTGTAAAATGTCTTGTGAAATAAATTGTTTGGATGCTGAGTAGGGTCTTGATTTTGCCATTAGAAACAATCAACATATTGCTTAATCTTTCCCCTGTTGCATTTCATATCTTATCCAAACTTATGACAAATACAGTCTTTGCTAACAAGTGATTGTTGTGCTAGAATTTAGTTCTAGCAGGAAGTGACACTACCATGGTTACTCTTACATGGGCACTATCTTTGCTACTTAACAATCCTCAAGCACTCGAGAAGGTTCAGAATGAGCTTGACATTCACGTTGGCAAGGATAGACATGTAGAGGAAACCGATTTGAAAGACTTGGTATACCTCCAAGCTGTTGTAAAGGAAACCTTGCGCCTATACCCACCTAGTCCATTGATTTTACGTGCTGCAAAGGAAGATTGCACTCTCTCAGCTGGCTACCACATTCCTGCTGGCACAAGGTTGATGATAAACGCATGGAAGATTCAATACGATGAACGCGTATGGCCAAATGCTCCAGAGTTCAAGCCCGAGAGGTTCTTGACATATCACAAGGAGACAGACTTAAGAGGGCAGAGTTTTGAACTTATCCCTTTTGGCTCGGGAAGAAGGTCATGCCCTGGCATCTCTCTGGCTCTCCAGGTGGTACATTTTATCCTAGCTAGCTTGTTGCATGCTTTTGAAGTCAAGAACCCTTCGGGTGAAGATGTGGATATGACAGAGAGTAATGGCTTGACAAATTTGAAAGCAACCCCACTTGAAGTTTTCTGCAGCCCACGTCTTAATTCCAAGCTTTATGGTTAGTAACCTCCAGCACTTGCCAGAAAGACAAACAAAATGAGTTGATATCCAAGACCCTTTGTCTGTGGGGGTAAATATGTATGTTATTGTAATAGAACGCATCTTTTGATCATATCAAGATATAATAAGAAGATAACCATGATATAAGAATTTGGTTTCCCTAGTTGATGACCAAGATAGACGCTTCAGTATTGTTTGGTTGCCCTGCATGTTTATAGAGCTCTGTTTCGGAAGTCTTAAAAGTCCTGACCTTGATCACATTCACAGCTCGCGTACTGGGATTAGATTGAAATTCCAGCCTTTTTTTTTTATTGTTCATGTTAAAAGGCTGTTGATACATTCAACAACTGCTGCAAATTTTTAACATATGGATTCAATAAGAGATTATGATATCATCCCCTTTTGTAGAGATAAAGGAGTCCTAGGTTGAAGTCTTCCCAGAATCACCAATTGCGTCAAGACACTGGTTAAGCGTGAGTACATGGGCTTATCTCTGCGCATCCTCTCAGTATGAGATGGTTTTGGAGGCAAAGATCAGAAACTCATGATCTGACAATAAGGAAAGTTGATCCAATTATCAGGAATTTTTGTTAACTATGATGTCAAAAAAAAAATGAAGATGGACGTAACCTTGTACCCAATATCTCGACCCGACAGAGTAGTGATGGGGTAAATTACAGTCTGATCTCATTTAGCTTCTCAGAAAGGCGGCCTAGTACCTGACGCACACAAGGAGTCATCACATTGGATGAACTCTCACACTGCCACTGCCGAGACTCGAACCTGAGACCTTGTACCTAATTTCCTTTCCAACGACCAAATGAGCTACCCGTATGGGCAGATGGACATAACCTTGGGTATATAGAAGTGTTGTGCTACACTTGATTTGGTTACGACTTGATCCTATGGGGACTTGATGAGGCTGCAACCACTGGTAAGAAAAAGGGAAATCGCCATGGACATGGTGATGGATAATTTCAGAAGTCAATTTCATTGAACTCGACTCTGATGTTTGAATGGTCCCACGAGCTCGGCTGTGCACATTTTATAAACAAAATGACGTTACAATATTCATGGCAGCCTGATACCTAATGTTCTGTTAAAATTTTAAGGGTAAAAGAATTGGCGTTTTTATGTTAATTAAAAATTTCCTATTAAAAAAATGTTATTTAAAACATTCCAACTAATTAATACTACAAACAAAATTTTAATTTTTTTTATTTATACAAAATTAAAATCTCAGTCGAAATAAATAAATAAATAAATATTAAGCGCTAATCCCTAACATTTTCCAATTATTCGTAGTCTTCCCATGGTGATGAATCTCGTACCGTACTGCCCGGTATAGGGCAGTACCTATTGTACCAGTCAAAAAACGGTATAGAAGGTGAGGTTCTGATACCGAGTTTTTGTTCGGCTTATTTTACCTAGTATCGGTTGGTACCGAGGGTATTCAGAATATTTGCCAATACCGGAAATTTAAAAAAATACAAGGTTTTCTTCGTTCTGACTTTATTTTCTCTCTCACACTCTCACTCTCTCTCTTCTTCACTGTTGCCACCACTCTCTCTCCGGTCGTTCGGCAACCACCATCACACCCCAGCAATAGGTTGATGTCACTAGCCCATCACAATCACAAAGTCTCCCCCGAATCTCAGATCTAAAATAGATCCAGATTCAAACCTGACCCAACCCAACATTGAATTGATTTCTAATTTTTTGGTGTGTTTTTTGCTTTTAAATTTGAAAACAAATTCATTGTATTTGATTATTTATGTATGTTTTGTGATGAAAGTTGTTGGAAATTATTAGAATGAAAATTGTTGGAAATTATTGAAAATGAAAATTGTTTTTGTAAGTTTTTGTAATGGTTGAATTGAAATTATTGGAAATTGTTAGAATTTGTTGGAATTTGAAAATGAAAATTGTTTATTTGTATTTCATTATTTTGTGAATTGTGAGTTTGTACTGGTTGTTGGAAATTTGGAAATGGAAATTGTTTGTGTATATTTTGTGATGTTTGAAACTTTGAATTGAAATTGTTCAAAATTATTGGAAATGGAATTGTTGGAATCTATTGGGAATGGAAAATATTGGAAATAAAAATTGTTTATGTATGTTTTGTAATGGTTGGAAAATGATATAAATGGAAATTGTTGAAAATGCAAATTGTTTATGTATATTTCATTATTTTGTGAATTGTAAATTTATGATAGTTAAAATTGTTGGTTGTTAGAAATGAAATTGTTAGAAATTTGGAAATGGAAATTGTTTACTTATGTTTTGTGATGTTTGAAACTTTGAATTGAAATTGTTCAAAATTATTGGAAATGGATGTAACACCCAAATACCCCCTGGGAGGATATGTGGATGCCACCCAAGACAGAACAAACAAAACCAAATATCACAC
>JANIHZ010000208.1:52916270-52930408 GCA_027478365.1 Erythroxylum rufum | reverse complement strand
AAGGAAAAAAGTTAAAATTTTCATTTAAGTTTTAACATCTCCTCTCTTTCCTTAATTAAGATTCAATTTTATTTATTTTAAAAACTTTAAGAAAAATAAAGAAACTAAGAGAGATAAACAAAATCCAATTTTATAAAAAATATCTTTATTAATATTTTAAAAGGATTCAACCATCTTTATCACAAATTGAGGTATATTGTTTATCTTAATAAAAATCCGATCCGAAGTTGACAGGTTCGATATGATTTGACCAAAATTTAAGTCACATTCGTATTTGGGTGGCCCATCTAACTTGAACCTTCTCTTTAAATAGTATGTGAAACAACATCATTTTATACAAAGAAAAGCGATTTTGCTACACATTGTTAAAATTATTGTGTCCATGTTGTATTGACGTTGCTTCAACTCCATTCCTTATTCCCTCTCTATCCAAAAACCATTATAGAGTAACTTAAACAAAAATACAAAATCCATATCCATCTTAGGTCCTTCCTTAATTCCTCCTCTGCTTTCTTTGTTCATTTCGTCTCATTAGTTGCCAGACATCTTTGCTCACCCTATCATTTGCCAGACGCCTTTGTTCTCCTAGCTTTTTCCAATCACCTCACCATTCACCAATCACCAAATGTATCAATGTATCATCCTCTTCCCTTACTGTGTAGCTGCCTTGAATTCTTTCCATGTGCTACTTTCTCTTGTGATTACTTTATTGTAATTCAAGGTACATTGTTAAATGGCTTTCATGGAAACTTATTATATGTTTTTCTAAATTTGTTGAGTTAAGGATTCTTCTGGGATTATGAAGTATTTGATGACCCAAGCCTCTTATATTCTTTGTGTAATATCCTAATTCAATTATTGTACTTTGTATTGTACTACACATGCATTTTGTAAAGTATGATCTATTTGTGGTATACTAGAGTAATTTAAGCATTTAAAAGTATTATTGAGGTTATAATGGGGATCACGAATAGACTAAAGATGGTTTTAGACTTAACCGAAAACTTTTCAAATTTTTTTTGAAAACTCTAAAAAGCTATGGAATAACTCCAAACAAGCTTTAAAAGCCCCGAAATGTGCTTTGGAGATTTAGGTGACACTTTTGAATAAAATATGGACAATTTTGATGACATTTAGTAATTTCCAAATTCAATCCGAAAATTCTTCCTGGCAACCGAAAAGTTACCGAATAATTTCAAAATATAATGAAAAGCTTCAAAATTAGGATTGGAGTCCATAATAATTGAAACGGATTAAAATAGAGGTTGTTTGAAAAGAATTTGGGTAGTCCAAAATTATTAGACTAAAATGCCCTCTTTGGAAAATAATGAGTATTGATGATTTTAAACCCATTCGAAATTTTTAAAAACATCCAATCAACAAGTAGTGACCCTAATTAGAGTATTTCATAGTCAATTTGATGATAAGACGGTTGTGGAATATTTTTGGGATTTAATTTGGTTAGTTGGTGAATTAAATGCATTAAAGGGTAATTTGTTCTTTTTGTACTCATTAAGACATTAGTGGATTAATGAGTCACTAGAAACGACCAATGAGAAAATGACATGTGTGATAAGTCATTAGTGATGACAAATAGGAAGGTAACATATGTATTCCATTACATGAGTATAAAAAGCAAAAATTAAGACATTTTGCTTCATTTTGGGAGAATGACATTAAAGAGCCCAAAAACTAAAAGTAAATCAGAGAGAAGCAAAGGGGTTCGACCACTGTTGGAGAAAGTAGGGAAGAGAGAAAAAAAGAAAAGAAAAGAAAAGAGAAAGGAGAAGAGAAAGCTACGACTAAGCCAAGGTGAAGTGATCCAAACCGTTTTTCATTCTCTTCTACCTCCAATCAAGCATCCAATAAAGTTCCATAGTCATTCAAGTGAAGAAGAAGAAGAAAATGGGTTGGTACCTTACTAATGTTGTTGAAAAATCTGATTTGTTAGGTTCTAAGTTAGATTTGGTTTTGATGGTGCGATTACAACATTTTGATGTAATATCAAGATTTTATTGCATTGGAAGCAATTGGGAGAAGAAAATCATGTGAATCAAGTGTATGGAACCTTGTTCAAATTTGGTCAAAGGTGATATCTATTGCCTAAAATGTCTTGTGTTGTTATTTGATGATTTACGAGTAATGAATGGCATTAGGAAGTTAGTTTAATGATGAAAGAAAAACTATGGCCATGATTAGATGAGTTTTCAGCCAAGGTTAGGGTTTTTAATGTGTTATGATCCAAAATTCCATTTTAATGTTTTATGGTGTTCATAGCATTATTTTAATGCTAATGAAGTAAAGAAATGAAAAAGAATTTGTTTGGAATTGGTTTTTGTTGAAATTCAGCCTAGAGAGCTTGATTTTATAAAGACATTGTTAATGACATTTTATGGCATAAATTTGTGTACTAAAATGTCATGGAAGTGAATTTATATTGATTTTTAAGTGTTAGAAATCAAACGGAATTGAATTGGAAGAGTTTAATGTATAATATGTTAAGTTTAGCCTTAAAAACTTTTTTAGTATAAAAGTATGGTTATGATGTAATAACCATGTGAATGTAATTAAGGATGGTCATTAAGCGTATTTATGGTATTGGAATTATTAAATGAAGTGTTATGTTATTATTTTGATAAAAAGTAGTTTATGGAGTGTATATGGAAAGTAATAAAGTTGATATGGTTTATGGTATAATTGATTGCGAAATGGATTAAAGACTTGAATGTATTCATATTACATTTTTGGATCAAAAAACGAAACCAACTGAAGGGTTTCAAAGTGGTGAAAAGGAAACTAGCAAGTAGTGAGTATATTTTAATTGTTTTATATGACTAAATTCTTTACAAAAGAATTGATGACATGTGAGTATTCTTTAAATTGATTTTATGCAAATGGTTTCTATTTATAGAGACTAACAAGTTGTGAGTGTACTTTAAATTGAGTTTATGCAAATGATTTTCATTTAATTGTGAAATGAATAATTATGTTGAGTTTATGCAAATGATATTTTACAAGTGAATATTGCTCACATAAGTGTATGCATTGGCAACATATGAGTTTTAAATTGAAATAATTCAATTATGAATCCTCTCATACTTAATTTAGAAAATAAGATGAGTCATAAATGTAAGAGTTGCTTTTGCCTATGGTACATCATTAGGCTTTATACATGTTATTATACCGGTATATTTATAACGGTTAACCTATTACGGGTAAGCGATGTAGAATCAGTTCCGTATATAATGGTTAACCAGTCACGGGTTAGCGATGTAGAACCAGCTCTGTGACTTTTTAGAGGTAAGCGATACAGAACCTGCTCTGTAACTACCGGTACATAACGGTTAGTCTGTCACAGGCAAGCGATGCAGAACTAGCTCTGTAAATAATGGTTAACTAGCTGCGGGTAAGCGATGCAGAACCAACTCTGTGACTTTGGGCCTAATGTAATGTATGGTAAAGAAACTGGTAGTGGGCTATGTTGAGTAAGGAAAGTCATGTGCCGCCACTATTCATGTTAAAAAGTGATTTGAGGGGCACTATATGGTACTAATTCTAGTGGATGGCTTATTTTCGGTATAAAAATTTTCATAAAACTTATTGTCACCATTGTTTTTTGGTTAAGGAAAAAGAAAAACGAAAAATGGAAACTTTTATATAAAATGGAAACTTTTATATGATGAGTTTTATATGATGAGTTTATTTCAGAAAATTGAAATTGTGTTTTACGAAATGTTATTTGAGTACCAATTATTACAATGCACGAATAAATTGTTATGGAAAATGCTTTACCATGAGCTTTATGATTGTACGGGAATATTGCACTTATGTTGTTATGAAAAGTTCAATTTTTTTGTAAACTGATTATACTCATTGAACTCGTTTAACTCTCCCTTATTTTTATGTTTTTAAACAAATTACCCCATATATACATACAGGTGCTACAGTAATTAGGACTCTGTTACAGGATTAGTTGTATCATCGGATGCTACTGTGCTTGTGTCATTTTGATATTTACATTTTTGTAAAGAATAGATGTTTATAAAAGCTTTTAAATGAAATGCATGAATATGTTTTAGCTTTTTAAAGTTTATTGTATTTATTGTTGAGAATTATTTGTTTGGGGTTGCTTGTGAATAGATTTGAAGTCCAAAATTTGTAGCTGAGAAATTGGTGCAAATATAGAAGTATTTTGAAATTTTACAGGACTTTTGAAAATTTTGGAAATGTCAAAATGTTGTCGTTATGCTATCAAAATTTTCAATAAAATGAATTAAAAAAATTCTCCACTACTTTCCTCACTTCTGATTATTAAAGTATAAAAGGTTTTAAATAGTTAAACATCTTAGCTTTACGGTAACCCTTTGGTCGAGTCAGATATCAATTGGAGGGCTACCGTGGGGCTACCGGAGGGCTCCACTCAGGTTCTGGAAGGAGAACTCCAGGACGGGTCCATTTGGACTTAGTGCTTCTCATATTCCAGTTGAAGTTGGTTTTATTGATCTAAACTGAATGTCCCGAAGTGGGAAGCAAGCCTACTTCAGAATAATTCCTTGTCAAAGAATGGATAGAGTTAGCACTTTTATTTGCTTGATGCAGTCCTATACCACCTGATAGTATCGACATCTTGGTTCCTTTTCCAAAATAAGCCGGTATACTCCCAGCTACTATGGCGTCCTACTTCCTCACTAGTGTATACACTTGTTATAGCGATTGCAGGTCCATCATCTTCAACGTTAGCTCTAACTCAGGTTTCAAACCTTTCAAAAAAATCCTATCAAATGCTTCTTTGGAAGTGATAGCTTGTTTTTCGAACTAGGAACAATAATCCATCACTGATCCTTCCTACTTGGGGATTTCCATATCACCTATAGGGTCCTTAAATATCTCCTCATTAAACCTTTATTTTATTATAGTTACAAACTCTTCCTAGGTAATCATCTCTTCCCTGTTTCTACTTTAGCTTAATAAATGGAACCATTCCTGTGCAATCCCCTCCATGTGCAGGGTTGCTACTCGGATCTTCAATTCTGCCAATGTATGGTCAATAGCAAAAAATTGTTCACACCTCTAAATCCAGCGTTGCACTTCCATTTTGTCAAACGTGGGAAAGTCCAGTTTACTAAATCTAGTTGGTGGGTTGTAATTTTCTGTGTTTTTGGAGCTTCGTAATGTCATTTTGAGTCCTCCTTTCCCAACTTTTTGCATCAGTTGCTAAAACATGGTTTTCAGCTCATTAATTTCTTTTTCATTACATATTTGAGCCTCTAGAAGGTTTTTCACTCCTCTCATGTTGTCAACTATGGTGTCATGTCTTAAGACCGTAAGCGCTGATACCAAATGTTGTGAATTTCCAGAAAAAGGTAAAGAAAGGGAAAGGATTTAAAAGAAGAAGATGATGATAAATGCAAATAGCAAAGGGAACAATTGCATTAAATTTTTCTTAAGGTACGTAGTCATTTCAAGGTCTATATAAATAATAAAAACCATATTATGTCCTATTACAATAATAATAAAAGTATTGTGACCTATTACAATAATAATAAAATTAGTACTATTATAATACTACATCTAGACAAAAAATAGAATTGTAGAAAAAAGAATGGATTTTATTATTCAACAACAAGGTGGTTCCTCCTACTATCATAATATGTACATAAAGAGCAAGCTATAAATAAACTATTATATAAATGGTTGTTATGCAAGATAGAACTAAAAGATTATGATCTCCTCTAATTCAGCAGCAAACAACTGATAAGAATATCAAATATATCTGTCAGTTAGTTGGAGTTTCCTTTGCATATTGAACTACTAATTACATAGGAATTTGTTGCCCTTTGGATTTCCTTGCCGCCAACCATATTTCCTTTAATATTTCTATGAGTATTATCATCCTTATCACTTTACAACTTCTGGGATTCCTTATAACTCCATGGATTCACACATCTAATATCAAGATGAGCTGTGTTAATATCCTCCCGCAAACTGAGCAGGGGCTGAAGGTACAGTTTGTTGCGAAAAAAGGAAATAGTAGCCTTGGGCATAGGTTTAGTGAATATATCAACAACTTGTGCATTAGTGGACACATATTTAGTGACAAGTAATCTAAGAGCAACTCGTTCACGTACATAATGGTAATTTAACTCGATATGTTTACTCCGTGCATGGAAGACAGGATTAATAGTCATACACAAAGCACTGATATTATCAAAGTATAAGACTGGTGCAGATGAGAGTGATATGAGGAGATCATTAAGAATGTAAGTGAGCCATGTAAGTTCAGCAGCAGTATGGGCCATTGCATGATACTCAGCTTCAGTACTAGAATGAAAGAATGTGTGTTGTTTCTTTGCACACTAGGAAATGATATTTGAGCCAAGGAAGGTGCAATACCCAATGGTAGAACGCCTCATTGTAGGACATCCAACCTAGTTAGCATCAGAGAAGGTGGACAATTCAAGAGGAGTGTTGGAAGTGAGATGTAAACCAGTGCTAATGGTGCCTTTTAGATATCTAAGAATGTGACGAACCATTTTGAGATGAGAAATTGTAGGAGCGTGCATGTATTAAGATATATAATTGACACTGTAGGAAAGATCTGGTCGTATGAGGGTGAGATATTAAAGAGCACCAACAATTCTGCGAAAATGACTTGGATCATCAAGAGGAGTCGAATCAGTAACAAGTCTGGAATTGACCTCTAGAGGTGTCGGCATGGGCTAACAGTGAAGCATGTGGGACCGTTCAAGAATGGTAAGCCCAAAGTGAGACTAAGATAGATGTAACCCATCGAATGTAGAGGAAATCTCAATGCCTAAGAAATGATGCACCAGACCTAAGTCTTTCATAAAGAACTCATAACTTAAAATTTGAATAAAGGAGGTAACAAGCTCTATAAAGGATCCTGTAAGAAGCAGATCATCAAAGTAGAGAAGTAAAACAAGTAAACCATTAGCATAATGAGAAATAAAAAGAAAAGGATCAGCCAAACTATAAACGAAACCATATGAGATAAGAAACTTGTTGAGTCTATCAAACCAAGCACGAGGTGCTTGTTTGAGTCTATATAGAGCATGTTGAAGCTTACATACATGGAAAGGGTTCTGTGAATCAACCATACCTGGTGGCTGTTCCATATAAATGTCTTCAATGATGTTGCCATGTAAAAAGGCATCCTTGACGTCTAATTGACGAATGAGCCAATGTTTTACGAGAGTAATAGTTAAGATTAAGCGAATTGTACCTGGTTTTATAACATGAAAAAATGTCTCTATGTAATCAATACCATCCACCTGATGATAGCCTTTGGCAACTAATCGAGCCTTGAGATGATCCAACATAACATCAGGTTTGAGCTTACACTTAAAAACCCATTTAGAACTAATGACATGCATATTTGGAGGGCATGGAACTAATCGCCAAGTTTCATTTTGGTATAGTGCAGCAAGTTCATCAAGCGTAGCGACTTTCTAACCAGGATGTGAGAGGGCATATTTAATGTCTTTGGGATTACGTGGAATTGTAGCAGGTGAAGTTACTATTAAAGCATATCGTGGATTTGGCTTAACAATTCCAAGTTTGGATCTAGTTAGCATAGGATGAACAAGAGGTGCGGCATAAGGACGTATTGGGTTCGTGAAAGGAGGGGACACAGGTGAAGAGGTATGGTCATCAGTGTGTAATTCAGGAAGCTAGGTAGGGAATCTAAGTTCGGCAGAGGCAAGATTAGGAAAGTCAGTCTCATTAGTGTTTAGCACTGGTGTATCACTAAGTGAGTTTGCCTCAGGCTGCAAGCCGTCAATAGATGGTAAAGGAATAGGATTTGGTTAGGTAGATATTTGAAAAAGTGTACCTAAATTAAGATGAGTGTTAGACGAAGATAACTAAGTATCAAATATATGAAGAGCATGTGAGACAACAGTAGGAACAAATGAAGATTTAAAAGAAAAGACAGTCTTATCAAAAACAACGTGTCGAGAAATGAAAATTTTCCTAGTAGATGGATGGAAACACTTGTAACCTTTATGTTTTTCACTATATCCTACAGAAACACACAAAACAGTTTTAGGATCAAATTTATAAGTTCTTGTATCCCAAGTACAAGGAAAGCATTTAGAACCAAAGACACGAAGTGATGTGTAGTCTGGATGAGCACCATGTAGCTAAAAATATGGAGTGTCAAAATGAAGAGACAAAGATGGTAACCTGTTAAGAAGAAACACTGCTATGGTCAATGCTTCTACCCATAAACAAAGAGGTGCATTACTATGAAATAACATTGTCATACCTAGTTCACGTATAATTCGATGCCTTCTCTCAACCATACCTGTTTGCTCTAGAGTATCAGGGCATAAGATTTGATGAATAATACATGTTGCAAGAAAATGTGATGATAATCTAGAATTGACAAACTCTCCTCCACCATCTGAATGAAATATTTTTATTCTTTTATTAAACTGTCTTGAGACATATTGTTCGAAAGCTAAATATGCAATAAAAAAAATCAGATGTATGTTTTAATGGAATGATTCAAGTATATTTTGAAAAATCATCAACTAAACATGCATAAAACTTAAACTTCCCAATAGATAATATAGGAGAAGGTCCCCACAAATCAGAGTGGATTTTATAAAAAATAACAAAACCAAAATGTTCAGAAGAAGCAAAAGGAAGTTTGCTAAGTTTTTCTAATTGGCAACTATCACATAAATGTGCACGCCGTGAAGGACCTATAACATCAATAAATCCTTTATTTGTTAACAGCTGAACAGATGAAGCTTGAGGATGTCCTAAATATTGATGCCAAATTTCTATAGTGCCAGATTTGAAACGATGAGAAAAGTGAGCTTCTGGTATATTGGATAAGACATACAGGTTATGCTTCCTTGTCCTTGTTAGTAGAGGATGTCTTGTTTTCCGTTACTTTACACAAAAAACATCATCAGAAATTCACAGTGACCGGAAATTGGGAGGTTAATTAACTTATTGAAAGCAATTTTTTTTTTCAGATTCGAATCTAAAAGAACATCATGAAGAGGCATAATCTTTTTCTGTTTAACATATGAATCACCAATACGTGTTATAGGTAGAGAAGAGCCATCTCCAACTAAGATTGAATCAGACCCAGAATATTTATGAATATTAGTCAACATGTTACACTTACCTGTCATGTGATTTGAAGCTCCTATATTAGCAATCCATTTTGTGTCAGTGACGGAGTTGTCTAAGGTGAGGGCAACAAGAGCCTGTAGGATTGAATCACTGTGACTTATTTATATTGGTACCCACCAGCAAATTTTGGCAATATGGCCTGGTTTCCCACAATATTGGCATGCTTCATTCCGGTACAAATCTCTCTCTACTACTGTCATTCGTCGTTCTCCTGGAGGTGGTGGTCATCGTTGTTATGTAGTTGATGTTAAGTTGTCTAGAAAATTTTAATTTTGGTTTCGTGACTATTGTGCCTGAAATCCATAACTTGAGGAAGTGAAGGTGTTATTACGATTCCTTGAAGAACTACTTTGGGATTGTTTATCTTGTTAACCATAGAAGGCTAGGTGTGGGGTGAGGTGAGAGAATGATGTGTTTGTTTGTTTGGTTTAAAAACCGGTTACAACGCTGGTCAATTTTTGTAGTTGTGAAATCAACTTAGAATAGGTTGGTCTTAGAGGTTTCAACATCGTTGTTGTAAAGGTTTCATACTATGGTCTAAGACTTGTGAGAAGGAAGAATACTTTTTCTTTGTTTGGGATAGGTTTTCCAATGGCAGCAAGATTATCACACAGGTCCTTAAAGATGTGTATGTGATCACCAATGGTTTTGTTATCATCCTTGCGAGGATAAGTCAATTTTTGTCACAGTGTAAATTCTCGCTCTAGAGAGTCCTGTGCATAAGCATCTTTCAATGCTTCCCAAACTGCATATGTTGTATCTAAACCAATGACAAGTCCAAGAGCTTCTTCAGAAAGAGTGCTGATGATCCAACCTCGAAGAAGACGATCAGACTTTTGCCAAGCAATGAATTCTTTTGTCAATTGTGATTAAGTGTTTTTTATGATGTTTGAATCTAAAGTAGTAAATTTTGCTAGAGTTGGTGTTTCATTGGTGAGATGACCAACTAAATCTTGGCTTTCTACTAATCCTAGAATTTGTTCTCTCTACAATGGATAATTTGATTGGGTGAGTTTTAAGGTGAAAAATTTTCCAACATTCAAAGACAATGAAGTCATGGTTAAAACAAGAAGATGCTAGCCAGCAATAAGAGCAAACGTAATTGGAGGACAACGAAGGGAGGAAACTCTGTTGGCAAGAGAAGTAGATAGATCTAACCTGGTATCTAGTAATCAACAGGGAACAGTGGCTGTGTGTAGCGCTGAGCAAGACAAGACCAACAGTGGCACTAACGGCAAAAGATCTGGACAACTGTGTTGGTTTAGAGTGCAGGAGGTTGCTGTTGTGTTAGATTTGAGTTTCGAAAGCCAAATTTAAGGAAGCTCTCTAGGTTGTTGACTAGATATTAAATGAGCAGGTGGACTCAACAGTGGCAGTTTGTGACCAACAATAAAAAAAAATAGCTATGTTCTACACACAAAGTGTTTGCAAAAAAAGACTCAAAGAGTCTGCACCCTTTGTTTGCAAAAGTTCCATAGAGACTAAACTAAAGAACAATTTTGACTCTGATACCAAGACAAAAAATAGAATTGTAAAATGGCTTTTATTATTAAAAAACAAGGTGGTTCCTCCTACTATCGAAATACGTACATAGAGAGCAAGCTATAAATAGACTATTACATAACTGGTTGTTATACAAGATAGAACTAAAAGATTATGATCTCCTCTAATTCAACAACAAACAACTGATAAGGATATCAAATATATTTATCAGTTAGTTGGAGTTTCGTTTACATATTGAACTACCAATTATATAGGAATTTGTTGCTTTTTGAATGTCCTTACCGTCAACCATATTTCCTTTAATATTTATGTGAGTATTATCATCCTTATCACTTCATAACTTATGGGAGTCCTTATCACTCCATGAACTCACACGTTTGATATCAAGATGGGCTGTGTTAACATATCCTACTGCAAACTTAACACGTTTTGTACGTACGAAGGTTGGCATCTCCTTGCATCTACTTCTACTATTATTCGATGCCGTCATTTTATTCATCCTTTTCACGCCTCTCCTTTCGGTTGGGGCGTCATTTCTTGTCTGTTTTGTTTACTAATGATTATACATAACAAAATAGTTCTCAAGATTTACAACTGTTCTTCTAATACAAATTCATCTTATTGGTTTTGGAATTTTCAGCTTCTTTTGTAGTGTTTGGAAGTCCCTTTCTGCAATAAGGAGATTGAGGCGTTCAATTCCGATAAGGATATGTGGCCCCTGTGCGCCTGAATGGAGATGTTTAACCAATTTCTTGGTGGTCATTTTTAAAAGAAAAACGATTCAATATATAACTCATTTGATTCAAAACTAAGGGCAGCCAGGGTGATTAAGCTCGACTATTTGATTTTTCAACATTCCTTGTACAATGATAACCATTAAACAGTCCCATATGTATGCATTAGTTGGCATCAAATAAAAACCTCTATTTATGATAAGAAAATTGGTTGGAAGAAATACTAAAAAAGGGCAAAGCTTTTTAATAATAAATTTTATATGTAGCACAACTATCTTATGTGATAGTCACGCAACAAACATGTAAATTTGATATGATTCGTAACGTGGTCCAATTTAATAGACAACTTGATGTAGAGTTATTTTCGTTACAAATTAAAAATTAATATATTATAATGTCACTTTTTAAAATTTAGATTGATATTATTAAATTAAATAAAATTTAGAAATTTTTTACAATTAATCCTAAAGTAAATAATAAACTTTTTTTATCTCTTTATTATCATTTTACCATCTAAACCAAAAAATAAATAAATATGCCAAAAATATGACTAAAGACTTGGCAAATAAATCCCACCTCTATTTCCATATTATATAAGAGAAAGTGTAAGGATTTGTCGCTCCACAGTGGAGTTCTGAAATGTCTCTTCTCTTTTAACCTAACTTATCATTATGCATTCTCTTTTACTTTCTCGTCAAATTTTACTTTTAACCATACTTCTCTCTGCTTACTATTGCTAGGTCAATATTGTTTTTAGTCTTCTTTTGTCTCTTTCTTCTATCTAGGTTGAGATTAGAGATTGGAAATTCGATTTTCAAATTTAAGTAATTTCATGTCCCCATTCTCACAATATAATCTTTTGTTTAGTGTGAGTGCGTAATCAACGAGACATTAGAATCCATTTCATTATTCAAAACCCTCAAAACTCAATTCTTAGGCCTGATTTAGGTTGGACCCTCCTGACAGTTCTTAGAAGCACTTGTAAAAGCTTCTGTTCTTACGTACCCTCCTCTGTGTAGAAGAAATTAGTTAATGAGAATTTTGAATAATTATGATTTTTTATTAGCAATGTTTAATTAGTGTTATATCAAATTATTAAGGCTAATTTAGGTTAACTGAATGTAAGTAGGATTTATTAAAAACAAATATAATTAAAAAAGTAAACTTAAAACTAATTTAAATTAGACTTGATATATGAGTTTCACTTTGCCATTTGAAAGTTATGCAAGATTCACATATCTAATAAAAAATAATAACTATGTATCACATAGTATTGGTGTATGCATAAAGGAAGAAATTTTAACTATGTTAATATTTTTAAAATGTTATAGTTTATCTTAAATGTTATAAAATGTTAGCATTTAACTTGTATTTTAGTGAAAACATTAATTAAACTGAATATATTAAAAGGAAAAAAAGAAATTAATACATGAATCATTTATTACGAAAGACCAATTGAAGTAAAAGGAAAATCAGTTTGCATATGTGTGCACAAAAAAAAAGGGGATCTCATTCTTTCACAAGCTGCAAGCATTTGAACAACGTCATTTGGAAGAATGCCCCTCTATACCTAGAGAATCCATGTCAATTTCAGATTTCATTTTCGACGCCAACTTCCCTCCCTGTATAATGTCTGCTAATTAATTTTAGAGGAACTGAACACAAGAAGTGGAAAGGCTAGCTATTAGTTCACGAATGAATATCTATCTAGTCGGCCCATGCTTTCTTGGGCTAATTAATGTTCTAATCACTGTTAATCAGGAGATAAAATGAAGTGGAATTTTTTTGTCTTAAAAAATTTATAATGAAGTGGAAAAACCATACCCAAACATGTGACAAGTTCTTTTAGTATTACTTTAACATGATCGTGTAAGGAGCTAGGAACTTTCACCAAACGAGCATGTGGACGCATAATAAGATCAGACCAAAGTTATAATATAAAGAGAAACTCTGTGTCTGTTTCATATGCAGAATAGTCATGGCCGACCATTTTGGTCAAAAAGAACCTCTCTGGTGTCAAAAAAAATGCATAAAATGTTTCTTTTCTTGAAAGTAAGGTCGTAGAGAAGTCGGCCATATACAAAGAACATGGACGTTTATTCTCTCTTGTTTATAACATGCACAAAAGGTAAGCAGCTAACCACAGATAAGCAGGGAAAAAGAATTATAGTTGTTGTAATGGTGGGTTCGTTAAGTTGTTTAGATTCTGACCATTTCAATCAATAGTTTATGAAGCTTTACATTGTTAACGTGATGGTATTAGTGTTGCTAATCGGCCATCTATATACATTGGAGCAAGATAATAAACCTAACACTAATGCATGTGCGGACAACATGCTCGATAGATGTACGAGTCCTTCCTTTTGCCAACTTGATTGATCTAAACAAGGGAGAAACGTGACCTTAACACATAAAGAATGAAATTGCAGTCTTGTGTTTGGTTAAGCATATAATACCCAAATATAGTTTTAAAGATTTATGAATTTTGGTCTCAACGCTGGCTTAGAAGTCAACAACTTCTAGCAAATTATAGCGGTATAAGAAACCATTCTAAGATGACAAAATAGGAATAAGCAAAAGATCCGTTGTAAACAATTTTTTTTTTAATCTCTTATACAATATTTTCTTCTAAATATTTATAAAAGTTAGTATAGATTATTTAAATAAATAACTGTAAAAGTAAAAATATGTAAATTTTATTTATAGAGTGATATTTATTTTTAAAATTTT
>JANIHZ010000208.1:52889251-52906940 GCA_027478365.1 Erythroxylum rufum | reverse complement strand
CCCTTTAGTAAAAGCTTCTTTGTTATCTGATCTTTCACAAGAAAGTGAGAATCATAGAACTTAAAATAACACTTGTTGTCCTTAGCAATTTTATTGACAGAGAGCAATTGGTTTTGTAAAGATGGGACATGAAGAATCTTATTCAGAATCAGTGGTTTATGTTGTGTCAATAATGCAGATTGTCCAGTATGTTTGATGGAAATACCTGAGCCATTGCCAATGATTACATTATCCTGTCCTTTGTATTCCTCAGAGATCCCAAGATTGGCCAAGTCTGGTGTCATATGGTGACTGGCAGCAGAATCAGCATACCAATCATTTGATCTGCTAGAGGAAGAACTCATTGCGATATTAGCACTTGGATTCTCTGAACTCTTGTCATATCTTTTTCGGCAGGTGTTTGCTTGATGGTTGTTCATGTTGCAGATCTGACAGGGATTTGAAAACCATTTCTTACCAGATTTGTGGGTATTGTTGCCATTGTAGTTTCCTTTTCTGTTGCTGTTGTGGAATTTGTTGGTATTGTTTTTCGGTTGAGATGATCCCTGATATGCAATATTGGCTACTGCGGGGACAGATTTCCTGGAACTTTGCAGAAGAATTTCATGTGAAATTAAAGCTCCATATAATTCAGAAAAACTTACTTCATCCTTTTTATAGGACATGGCAGCAAGGATTGGGTGATAATCTGCAGGTAGGAGTCGGAAAATGTTTGCATTGAACTCAGCTGTTCCAAGCGGAAATCCTGTTGCTGCTAGTTCGTCTTTGATTGATTTGGCTTCTTTGAGGAGTTGAGCCATAGACTTGTCTTCTGCTGTCAAGTTTTGCAAGGCCATATGAAGTTGAACTTGCCTAGCGCTGGATCCTGCACTGAAAGCTTGTCGAAGAGCATTCCAAACATCATAGGCTGATTCTTGATCAACTACATAAGGGAATACCTCCTCCGTTAACGAGGAAAGAATCCAACCAACTAAAAGTTGGTCTTGATAAACCCAATTGTGAAATTCTGGGTTAGGAACGACAACGTTTGTTTCTTGATCAAGAATGGTTTGTGTAGGGGCTTTAGTGCCATCAATATGAGAAGTGAGGTTGTAACACTTTAGGATGGGATTGAATTGGGTCTTCCAGATTAAGTAGTTTGTGGGTTTGAGTTTAATAGCAAAAGTGTATTGAGCATGTGGCAAGGTAGAGGGATTGGAAACAGTAAGAGTAGGTGCAGAAAGAAGAGGAGAATTAGTGGCTGAAGATTGAGCGGAAGAGGTTTGAGTATTGGAAGACATGATGGATCGTGTATTGTGCTCTGATACCATATAAGTTAAACAAGTAATTGGAGAATTTTGCTCACCTTTATTGCTGGAAAAGTTACATGATTTATACTACTTACAAGCTACAATCTTGGCCTATAATTGAGCTAATACTTACAGCTACATAATTACAATATGTAACGACAGTTATGCTAATTCTTACAGCTAGATGATTACAACGTATAACCATAAATGGAAGTCAACTGATTGTGTGCGATAGTTAAGGGATCTTTGAATCCCAAGTATCCTGCTGTCCCTGATAGCCCCCCTCAAGCAAGAGAGCTTCTTGGAAGGACTCGAAGCTTGCTTTTTAGCTCCAAAAATCGCACAGAGGACAACGGTTTGGTAAAAATGTCAGCAATTTGATCCTTAGTGGAGATATGTTTGACAGTGAGAACCCCCTTACTGCATTGTTCACGTACGAAATGATAATCACACTCAATGTGTTTTGTCCTTGCTTTAAAGACTGGATTAAGAGATAAAAATGATGACCAAGTCTTGCATGCCAATCCTTCAAGCTGAGCTTTTCTGCAATAAACGCTTTAGGTTGTGGGTTTAGAGATTTCAATTGAAGACCAGAAATCTTGTAAACGCCATCTTCAGCAGGCCCCTTTAGTAAAAGCTTCTTTGTTATCTGATCTTTCACAAGAAAGTGAGAATCATAGAACTTAAAATAACACTTGTTATCCTTAGCAATTTTATTGACAGAGAGCAATTGGTTTTGTAAAGATGGGACATAAAGAATCTTATTCAAAATCAATGGTTTATGCTGTGTCAATAATGTAGATTATCCAGTGTGTTTGATGGAAATACCTAAGCCATTACTAATGATCACATTATCCAGTCCTTTGTATTCCTCAGAGATTCCAAGATTGGCCAAGTCTGGTGTCATATGGCGACTAGCGTCAGAATCAACATACCAATCATTTAATCTACTAGAGGAAGAACTCATTGCGATATTAGCACTTGGATTCTCTGAACTCTTGTCATATCTTTTTTTGCAGGTGTTTGCTTGATGGTTGTTCATGTTGCAGATCTGACAGGGATTTGAAAACCATTTCTTACCAGATTTATTGGTGTTATTGCCATTGTAGTTTCCTTTTTTATTGCTGTTGTTGAATTTGTGGTTATTGTTTTTCGGTTGAGATAATCCCTGATATGCAATATTGGCTACTGCAGGAACAGATTTCTTGGAACTTTGCAGAAGAATTTCATGCGAAATTAAAGCTCTTGATAATTCAGAAAAACTTACTTCATCCTTTTTATAGGACATGGCAGCAAGGATTGGGTGATAATCTGCAAGTAGGAGTCAGAAAATGTTTGCATTGGACTTAGCTGCTCCAATCGGAAATCTTGCTGCTCTAGTTCGTCTTTGATTGATTTGGCTTCTTTGAGGAGTTGAGCCATAGACTTGTCTTCTGCTGTCAATTTTTGCAAGGCCATATGAAGTTGAACTTGCCTAGCACTAGATCCTGCACTGAAGGCTTATCGAAGAGCATTCCAAACATCATAGGTTGATTCTTGATCAACCACATAAGGGAACACCTCCTCCGTCAATGAGGAAAGAATCCAGCCAACTAGAAGTTGGCTTGATAAACCCAATTGTGAAATTCTGAGTTAGGAATGACAGCTTTTGTTTCTTGATCAATAATAGTTTGTGCAAGGGCTTCAGTGCCATCAATACGAGAAGTGAGGTTGTAACACTTTAGGACGGGATTGAATTAGGTCCTCCAGATTAAGTAATTTGTGGGTTTGAGTTTAATTGTGAAAGTGTATTGAGCATGCGGCAAGGTAGAGGGATTGGAAACAGTAAGTGTAGGTGTAGAAAGTAGAGGAGAATTAGTGGCTGAAGATTGAGCGGAAGAGGTTTGAGTATTAGAAGACATGATGGATTGTGTATTTTGCTCTGATACCATATAAGTGAAACAAGTAATCGGAGAATTTTGCTCAATTGTGTTGCTGGAAAAGTCTTAGGATTTATACTACTTACACGCTACAATCTTGGCCTATAATTGTGCTAATTCTTACAGCTATATGATTACAACATGTAAGAACAATTATGCTAATTCTTACAGCTAGATGATTGCAACGTATAACTATAATTGAAAGTCAACCAATTGTGTGTTATAGTTAAGGGATCTTGTATCCCAAGTATCCTGTTGTCCCTGATACCGTCGGAATGCTTGCGTTTACGTCAATTTTTTCTATCGGTAAACTACAGACTTCTTGTAGTGAAAGAAACTAACACTCTTTATCTACTCTTTCTAGAAATTAGTACTTTTTTTTAAATATTGTTGTAGGATGAATTTCATTGAAGAAATTGGAGAAAAAAGTTTTTGCAGATTACCGAATTGAAATTGTTTTTACTTTTTAATTATTATTGTTAATTTCTCAACAAGCTCGCGTGGCAGTTAAAGTTCTCGTAGACGTGAAGAGGGAGTTTCTTTGAAACCATGGGTGTGATGTAAATGAGCCATTTGCATAAAAGAAAGAAAGAGACAGGCACTTCTCATGATACTAAGTCATCATGTTTTCTTTTTCCGCTGAGAGTACAACAATGATTTTATCACTATGTTGTCTTGTCCGAAGATTCGCCTTCTAACTTCTAAAGCATTCTTTAACATCGTTCAAGACAAAGGCGCGACCTTTAACTGCTTTTGTTTTGAGTTGGCGTAAGTTTGTGACTTGACATATGTTTCCAAAGCTGACAACTAAGCACGCTTGTAAATTGCTCATTGGAAAACGGCAACATCGAGGCTCCTAGTTTTATTCCTTGTTATTGCAAAAAACCCAAAAAAAATGATAAAAGTGATGACTTCAAGAAAATTGTTCCATTTCGAATTGGCAATTGGGACATTGTTAGATAGAATCGAAGTAAAAGAACTGCTATAAATCTGACTCATGCTGGTGCCATAGCAGAGAAGCACAAAACAAATATCATCCCAAGTCGCATAACACAACCATGTGTTTTAAGGTTGATTGCAGCCAATGTGGGAAGTATTCGTGGGGGGGTTGTGGCAAGCACCTCAGCGCCGTCTATGCCAACATTGAGAAGGGCAAACATTGCATGTGCCGATCATGGCCTGGTGTTGTCATGCCGGTCGAGCCGATAACTACTGACCAACCACCACTGGAGGCTTCCTCAGCTTCAACCACAATTACAGGTATATCTGCAATGGGTTCTTAAATTATCCATAGAATTTCTTTAAACATTTGCGGTTCTTGATTTGATTATCTTGTTAGGTACATATTTTTGTCAGAGGTACTTCTTTATCGATTTCATTAGTGTGTAGATTGTTGTGTTACGTGGGTGTGTTAGTGATGTATCCTGTAGTTAATGCAGTTGTTGTAGTCCTTTTCAGTTTTACTTAATTGCTCCAAGGAAAAAAAAGGAAGAAAGAGTACGACATCCATAGAGATAGATTTGTCTTGTTTATTTGAATGTAAAAAACAAGTGGGATTTGACGAGTAAGGGTGACAATGAACAATTCGTACATTTTTTTTAAAATTAAAAATATAAAATAATATTTTTTAATTAAGTTTGAATCTAATAATCCTCTGGCCTATCCGAAATTTCATGAACCGCTTATTAAAATATCTTAACTCAGTGGGTCAGAATAGGTAGCACATATTTCCTTCGCTTAACCAAGAGGTCGATAATTTGACTCTTAGAAATGCAGCAAATTCCTAAACTATCAGTAACTCTTCTCGATTTGAGATGTTTCCACCGTAAAAGATTGATCTCAGTACTAATCCTTTAAATTAAAAAAAAAATCTTAATCTAGATATATAGGTTAGCGCCATCTTTATTGACGAGATTGTTTTCCTGCAGGCACCTAGAAGTCTTAAGACGGACAGTACCATCTATTCCTAACCTGAAATCTTGTCGGGGCTTCGTAAGCTTGGAATAAATGCCGGACATATTTGATTAGCCATTTTGTGAATTTCTGTGGAGGTGGCGGGAACTATGTTCAATGTAACGTTGACCAAGTTGCCATCTTTATCATCATTTTCTTTTCTTTTTTCCAATTCCCTCATATCCTTCTTTCCCTTTTGTTTATTATAAATAAATACAGAAGTATAGTCTGTTCACTTGATATGGGTGGTTCTCATCTTGTGTTTGGCATTCTTTTGGGATGGTAATGTCATGGTTAATGCGAGTGGGGTGCTCTTAAAACAAAAGAAAAACCAAAGAAATCTATAATGCAAAAGAAGAGTCTGAGCATGACGTCTGATCATATCTTTTTGGCTGTTTTGTTTCGGCTTTTGTGGTCCTCTTCACTGAGGCCCAGAAACAGCAAATACCCACGAACAAGAAACAAGGTGCTTGTGCCCCCACATGATATGAGCTAAGCAATGCTTCCCTTTCCCTTGGTTCATTTTGTCTCATGATTTGTCACTGGGCCATGTGAATATGCTGAAATCAAAGCAAGTGTTCCATTAGTCCCAAAACGTAATGATTTCCCCAGCTTTTCATATATCATTCAGGAACAATATTTACAATCACTGCTTTTGACCACTAATCCTGTCTTTTGTCTGAAAACAAATGCAAGTAAATTGACTAATTTCATAATCATGACCTATGACTAATAATGATTTTTTCAAGTAATTGATATTTTGAATTTAAATCTTATAAATTTTATAAGATTATCAAAAGGTTGAATCTTCTCAATCTGATTTTCTATACTTGAAGTAAAGTGGTTAGCATGTCATATAAATTATTTAATAAATTGCTAGTTATAAAAACCTAATTACCCATAAATGACTCGCTAATCAAAATTTACTTTTTCTTTCCCCTTCTCTCAGTTACCTGCCTATCTTGTCTAGCAGCTACGATCACATACCATTCTTGTCTCCTCATTAATAGGGGCATAAATGTTAGGCAAGAATGGCAGATAAGTTGGCATAAATGAAAGGAGGGACCGAAGCATTTGACTTCGGACCTAAATTTCAAGGAAAAGGTTCATCTTGAGTCAAAAAGTTATGGGTGTTTGCACAAATTCAAGCTTTCTTCCATAAAACGTGAGGGACACCAATGAAGAATCATGTTATTGTTGCATCCTTTGGGATATTGTTCTCATCTCCATTTGTTCCGACATCATATATTATCTTTAACATAAAGTAAGCAAACAGGCAATCGGTAATTAATGTTATAGATATCCAGCTAAGAGGCATTTAAGTTTGGGGCCAAGTACATGAATTTAACATTTATTCGTTTCATAATCTTTATAAAGTTAAAACATAATAATAGGCTTCTTATTATGAACATGGAGAGGGCGATCGTTCAGCGTAGTAGTGAATTTACATTATTTTGAATCCACGATTAAATATGATTCTACTTTTCCTTGTGCCGATCACCAACTTGTCCCTGACAAAACTTTAAAATTATGCAAATTCTAGATTACTAAACATTGGCGAATTCACTAGATTCCACCCTTTAGAAATTTCAAGAAAAAGGAAAAAATTTCCATGAGTTACGCAGAAAAAGTATGAAAGAAAGAGAAAAAGTTGCAAGAATTTTTTTTTTCCTAGTTTTTATTGTTTCCATCCATGGATGGGGTTTGGTTTGGTTTGGTTTGGTGCTTTTTAAGGTAGGGGTTCTTAGGTAAGAACTTGCTTTCTAGTGTCCGCTGCTACAGAGAGAGAGAGAGAGAGAGAGAAACAGGGCTGGAGTAGTTGGGATCCTGATCCGATTGGAGAAGAAAGTAGAAGAAATTTTGGTAAAAGAAACGTGATAAGTTGATCTCTCTCCGACCCTTTTTCAATACCTGTTTAAGCTTTTTATCTTGTCCAGTTTTGGATTGACGACTCTCAAGCTTCACAATACTTGGGTTCAATTTCTACTTTCAATACCAACTACATTTCCTTCCATTCACATGAATCTAGCTTAGTGTTCAGTCCAGTAAAGCATCAAAAATGGTAGATGAAAAACCCAGCTCCAAGGGACAAGCTTGGTATGATTCTACACCATCATCAATCTAATTGTTTTCTCAAAACAGAAATGAATATTTTTATGTTTATGGTTCTTGCAGGTTTTGTGCCACAGGATTGCCAAGCGACATTGTATTGGAAGTCGAAGACATGAGCTTACATCTTCACAAGGTTAATCCTCTGTCTGCTCACTGTTTTGTTTCCGTTGGCTTATTTTGCCAACAGACCAAACACCAACAGTATGTTTTTTTTTTTTTTTTCCGTTGGCTGTATGTTTCAGTTCCCTTTAATGTCCAAAAGTCGAAAGCTTCACCAGTTAATAACCGAACAAGAGACAAATCCCGCCGCCGAAGCCACTACAGTCCAAGAAGGACAGTCCGACGAGATTGAGGAAGTCCAATGTCAGATTTCGCTGCCGGCATTTCCGGGTGGCTCGGAGACAATGGAGATGGTAGCCAAGTTCTGCTATGGCGCAAAATTCGAGCTCACCTCCTCCACCGTTGTACCTCTCCGCTGCGCCGGGGAGTTCCTGGAGATGACGGAGGAGTACTCCGAAGACAACCTCATCTCCAAAACGGAGCGTTTCCTTTCTCAAACAGTTTTCAATAGCCTCAAAGAATCAGTTAAGGCCTTGAAGTCGTGTGAACGAGTAATGCCTCTTGCAGAAACCCTAGACATTCCTCAGAGATGCATTGACTCGATCACATCCAGAGCCTACTCCGCCGATCCTACCGCTCTGTTTGGCTGGCCGGTCAGTGACGGAACTAACAGGATCGAATCGGCGGTTCGTAGAAAAGGTACCACAAATCCCGAGTCTTGGCTCGACGATGTTGCTGGATTGAGCTTGCCGTTGTTCAGTGGTTTGATTCTATCCATGAGATCGCAAGATCTCAGTCCTGAGATAATCGAGAGTTGCTTAATGCATTATGCCAAGAAGCACATTCCTGGCCTTTCAAGATCTAACCGCAAGCTTTCTTCTTCTTCTTCTTCAACAACAACTTCAACTTCTGAGAGTCAGCAGAGGGAAGAGTTGGAGACTATCGTTTCGAATCTGCCAATGCAAAAAAGCTCCAGATCTTCAACACAAACAACAACGTTTTTGTTTGGCTTACTGAGAACCGCCAACATACTAAATGCATCTGAACGATGCCGTTCCACCTTGGAGAAGAAGATCGGCCTCCAACTAGAGCAAGCTACGCTCGACGATCTGCTCATCCCTAGCTACTCGTATCTCAACGAGACTCTATATGACGTCGCTTGCTTTGAGAGAATTTTGGCCTACTTCTCGGAAGCTCTAGATGAGACCGGAATCGAAGGCCAAGACGGGGTGAGATCACCTACATTAATGCTCGTCGGGAAACTACTAGACGGTTATCTCGCGGAGATCGCCTCCGACGCGAACCTAAAGCCTGATCGACTTTACAACCTAGCCGCCTCGTTGCCGGAGCAAGCTAGACTCTTCGAGGATGGTCTCTACCGCGCTGTCGACGTCTATCTCAAGGCGCATCCGTGGATATCGGAGGCGGAGAGAGAGAAAATATGCGGAGTATTGGACTGCCAGAAGCTGACGCTGGAGGCGTGCACACACGCCGCGCAAAATGAGAGGCTGCCGCTGCGAGCAGTGGTTCAGGTGCTTTTCTTCGAGCAATTACAGCTTCGGCGAGCAATCGCCGGGACGCTGATGACGGCGGGAAGACCGTCTCGCGAGCAGCAGGATGAGGAGGAGAATCAAGAGAGTAACGTGACGTGGAGAGCAGCGGCGAGAGAGAATCAGGTGCTGCGTCTGGACATGGATAGCATGAGGACGCGCGTGAATCAGCTAGAGAGAGAGTGTTCGAGTATGAAGAAAGCAGTAGAGAAGATCGATAAGGAAGGGGCACGTGGCTGGATGGGGTCATTGAATAAACGGTTAGGATGTAAGTTCAATTCCCGAGTGTGCGATTCTCATGACCACGCGGTCATTAACGGAAGGAAAGCAAGACACCGTCATCACCAAGAATAGGCGTACCCGTACCGCAGCAGAACCTGAAGCAAACCCAAACGGTACACTATACTACAACCGTGTAGAGGTCTCCATGATTTTATATTGCTATGCACGTGTAAGATATTGCCATGTGGTGGTCCAAAACTAAGGAAAAGATAGTGATGATCTGGGCACAACTTTTAAGATGGGTGAGTGGGTAGTGTATCATTTATTTGAATAAAGTTAGTGCGCGAGTTTGAACTCACTCGGGAAGTGAGGTGTTGGTTGCAGGTAGAATTGTCCCTGTTTAACACTGTTTTTGTATGGATGTTGTCGTCCCCTTTGATTGGTTTCTTGTGATTCATAACTCCAATGGTAAACCGGAGAAATGGCCTAACCTGACCTCTAAGTGTGATCTTTGGTGCTTTTTCCTAGAAGCGTCGGTATATTTTACAGAATATATAACCTGTTACGATTATTTTATACTTATTATATTTTACGGGCATTTATTTATCTAACAAAATAAATAGGACTTAATTTCAAAACAAAAAACAAAATAAATAGGACTTATAAAAATTAAATAGATAGATACTTTGTTGAAACGGAGAGATTTTGTGAATGTAAGAATTGATTGCCCTAGTAAAACAGGGAGAATTCTTATTTTATTGAAAACAGACAACTTCGGCTATTAAATAACTTTACATCAAACTAGAAAAATGATATAGCATCCTATGATTGTACAACGCCTAAAATTGTAATAAGTGACTAATTTAAAATTGAAAAATAACCTGTTCCTAAAGAATAGGAGAGTTATTTGCATGTTCAAAAAATAAACCTTGGAATAAAGGAATCTTAATAACTAGACTTCTGGCTACTTCAACATCTTCCTTTAAACTGAATACCATTGATATTCAGTTTATTCTAGGTGTTCACAAACTCCCATTGCTTCTCACATCTTTAGAAAAACATTAAACTTCAACGGCTTAGTCATAATATTTGCAATTTGCTCCTGTGCAGAACACTGCTTTAGCTTCACTACTCCATCATTGATCAAATTTTGAAGAAAATGAAAACGAATGTCTATGTGCTTGCTTCAATCGTGCATTATTGGATTCTTCAAGAGTTTAATGGTTGAAATGTTGTCACAGTACACCACTGTAGAATCGTACTGCATATGACTTAAACTTTTCAAAATGCTCCTTAACCAAACAACTTGACACGCACTCGATGCTGCAGCGATAAACTCATCCTTGATTGTAGAAAGAGTAACCACTGATTGTTTCTTTGAAGACCATGATACTGCACTTGAATTCAACATAAGTACATAGCCTGATGTACTTTTTCTGTCATCTTGATCTCTAGCATAGTTGTTGTCCGTGTAACCAAATAGCTTTTCTTTTCCTCCCTTCTTATAAAACACCCAAAAACTAGTTGTTCCCTTTACATACTTTAGAATTCTCTTTGCTGCCATTAAATGAGACTCAATGGGACGTACCATGTACCTGTTAATTAGACGTACAACAAACATCAAGACAAGGCGTGTGGTTGCCAGATACATAAGGCTTCCAACCATTTGCTTGTATAGAGCACCATCGACACTCACTCCTTCTTCATCCTTTGTGAGTTTGAAACCAGGAACTATTGGATTTTGCACTGAGTTACACTGACTTATGTTGAATCTTTCAAGAACTTCTTGAGCATACTTCCGTTGGCTTATAAAAATCCCACCCTCCTTTTGCAAACACCTCAATCCCCAGAGAGTATCTCATCTTTCCAAGATCAGTCATGTCGAATTCAACCATTATAGACTTCTTAAATTGTCCAATCAACACTTCATCATTCCAAGTAAATATGAGATTATCAATATACAAACAAATAACCAATATTTTACCTCCATTTGTTGTTTTAGTGAACAAGGTGTGTTCGTGGGGGCATTTGTTGAATCCTTCTTTTACAAAATATGATTCTATGCGGCTGTACTAAGCTCAAGGAGCTTGCTTGAGTCCATACAATGCTTTCTTGAGTTGATAGACCTTAGATTCTTCTCCCTTCCATTCATAACCAGGAGGTTAATCAACAAACACTTCTTCATTAATTTCTCCATGTAGAAAGGCCGATTTGACGTCAAGTTGATAAACCAACCAACTTTTCTGTGCAACGAGAGAAAGCACTAGACGAATTGTGTCCAATCGAGCCATTGGTGCAAAGACTTTTGCATAATCTATTCCATATTGTTGGTTGTACCCTTTAGCAACTAGTCGTTCTTTATACTTGTCTACTTCCCCACGCTCATTAAGTTTTGTTTTAAATATCCACTTCACTCCAATAATCCTTTCTCTATAGGGCAGATTTGTTAGTTCCCATGCCTCATTCCTTTCTATTGCCTCAATTTCTTTATCCATCGCATGTCTCTATTTTTCGCTTTTTACTGCCTCTTCATATGTCATTGGGTCACTATCAACGAACAAAGATAGATGAGCAAAATGTACACCTTCTTCATTAGAGAGACCTTGACCAGTCTCATATTCCCTCATCCATGCAAGAGGTCTTTGTGTTTGTCCTTCTGGAGGTGAGTCGTCGATGTTTGAAGAGTCTCCTTTGGGAAAATTGCTACTGTCTGACCCATTTTCCTCTTGTTCTTCAACTACCTCAGACTGATCTTCATTGCTTTCCTTTTTTGTACTGTTTACTTCATCAACTTCCCATTCTAAATTAGCCAATATGGCTTGCTTATGGCCATCATCCCAACTCCACTCTTGGTCTTCTTCAAAGATCACATTTCTGCTAATAATTATTTTCTTTGAAATGGGATCAAACAGCCTATAAGCTTTAGATTCTTCACTCACCCATAAAAATATACATTTCAGACTTTTGGCATCAAGCTTCACTCTCTTATTGTCAGGTACATGAGCATGTGATATACAACCAAAAACTTTGAAATGCTCCACTAATGGTTTAAGTTTATTCCACACCTCTTTAGGTGTCTTACTCTTCACGATAAGTGTTGGACTTCTATTCAACACATGCACGGTCTAATTTATAGGTTCAGGCCAAAAGGTTTTGGGGATGTGCTTCTCTGACAAGATACTTCAAACCATATTCATAATGGTTCGATTTTTCCTCTTGATAACACCATTTTTCTGGGGAGTTTATGCAGCGATCAATTGTCTGTGTATCCCATGCTCATTACAGAAGCTTGTGAACTCTTGTGATATGAACTTGCCCCCTCGATCTGTTCTTAGACTTTGAATGAATGCTCCAGTTTCTTTCTCCACCTTTTTTTGTAAATTTTGAAAGTAGCAAAGGCTTCCGACTTTTCTGTCAAAAAATAAACCTAGGTTTTTCTACTAAAATCGTCAATATAGATGATGAAATATCTTTTGTTGCTGTTTGAAACTGGATTTATCAGACCACATAAATCAGCATGCACCAACTGAAGTCTTTTGGAAGCCCTTACAGAAACTTATGAACTCTTGTGATATGAACTCGCCCCCTCGATCTGCTCTTAAACTTTGAATGAATGCTCCAGTTTTTTTCTCCACCTTTTTTTTTGTAAATTTTCAAAGTAGCAAAGGCTTCCGACTTTTCTGTCAAAAAATAGACCCAGGTTTTTCTACTGAAATCATCAATATAGGTGATGAAATACCTTTTGTTGCTGTTTGAAACTGGATTTATCAGACCACATAAATCAACATGCACCAACTGAAGTCTTTTGGAAGCCCTCCAAATGCTTTCCTTTGGGAAGGGATCACGATGTTGTCTTCCTACAAGACAACCTTCACATGTTCGTTGAATAGCTTTGAACTGTGGTAACCCTTCTACCATCTTCTTTTGTTGGAGTACCTTGAGTCCATTCTTGCTAAGGTGTCCGTATTGTTGATGCCAAAAAGTGGCCTGATATGTGGTCAGAAAGGAGAAGCACTTTGTCTCTCTCGATGATAGGCAGTGAGCGAGCACAACAAACATTCTATTTTGAGTCATCTCAATCTCGATGATTAGACCTTTCTCAGGATGAAAGATCTTACATTTCCCTTGTTGAATAAGCACAGTGAGTCCCTTTTCTTACAGTTGTCCGATACTTAATAGATTGTTCTTCAGTTCTGATACAAAAAAAAAAAACACTTGTGATCACGTGAACGATTCCATTCTCTTCGACTCGAACTATGCCTTTTCCTTGTACACTAAGATTTGAATCATTTCCCATCTTTACTAATTCTTTGAAATTGTTATCAAAGTCAATAAATATATCCCTTTTGCCATACATATAGTTATTGCACCCAGAATCGAGGAAATTAATGTGCCCAGTTTCAACTTCTTTGAGATTAATATGCACCATTAATAACATCTCTTCTTTCGTCTCTGTATAGTTTGCATGTTGATTGTTTGCTTTCTTTAAGCACTCCTACTGAAACGCCCAAGCTCTTGACAATTGTAACACTCTAGGGTTGATTTGTCAATCCATAATATGCCCCTTCCTCTTCCTCTTCCACGATAGGTACTTCGACCTCTACCCCGTCCTCCTTGTTGGGCTCTTGAAGTGACTAGCAGTGCTTGTTCTTCCATTGCAACATGACGACTAATCCTTTATTCATGCACTAAAAGACTACTTTGAAGTTCACCTATAGATAAAGTGTCCAAGTCATTTGATTCCTCAATAGAACATACAACGTAGTCATATTTCAGAATCATAAACCTTAAGATCTTTTCAATAATTACTACATCCTCAACGTGCTCTCCATGAATCCTCATCTTATTAGTAATGGTGAGTGTTCTTCCAAAATAATTGTTGATCGACTCTCCAACGTTCATGTGTAGTACTTCAAATTCTTTTCGAAGAGCCTATAATTAGGCACGTTTTACAGATATTTCTTCTTCAAAGAATCCTATATATCTTTCGCAGTGTCCTTCTTCCATATTGTCTCTAGGATTGAATGATCGATGGCTTGAAACAAGTAGTTCTTGCACTTCAAGTCTTTTAATCTATGATCTTAAATCACTTTCTTTTGTGTGTCACTTGAATCAACTCCTTCTGCTGCTGCAATGATTCCCGTCTCCACCAAGTTCTAATATTCCTTTGAATGTAGAAAGTTTTCTATCAGCATACTCCTGTGATCATAGTGTCCATCAAATCTTGTAATGGCAGGTTGCACGAAATTGCTTTCAGACATCATATCTTTGTTCCTTTATGCTAGTTACTTTGTCGTAAGCTTTGATCAGGCCCCGTGGTGGGCTCTGATACCAGATGTTGAAACAGAGAGCTTTTATGAATGTAAGAACTGATTGCACTAGTAAAACTGGGGGAATCCTTATTCTATTGAAAACAAACAACTTTGGCTATTAAATAGCCTTACATCAAACTAGAAACGTGAAATAGCAACCCACGATTGTACAACACCTAAAATAGTGGTAAGTGACTAAGTTAAAACTGAAAAACAACCTATCCTTCAAGAATAGGAGAGTTATTTGTGAAGTAAATCACTTGTTAATATATAAATCACGTATAATATGTAAAATAAACAAATGAGGGGTTGAATTGTGTAAAATCTTCACAAATATTAATCTTTAGAAATTTCTTGGATTTCTTTAGAATTTCAAATGATCACAAAACAATTTACTTAAGTTGATGGGTAATGTAATCACAAAATTATTTTATACTCTTCTAACAACAAGAAAATTAAAAGATAAGGGTTAGAGAATAGACACTGCGATTTTATACTGGTTCAACCTTAACCTTAGGCTACGTCCAGTCCTCAGTGTTTGTCTGAGATTTTACTATACTCTTCAACTTTATAAGTATTCTTTCTACACTTGTAGAGCCTCTTTAGGTCTCTCTCACAAAGTATTCTTTATCTGCTTTCTTATCCTTTCCAGGCTCTATCCTTTCTTTCTCTTGGAAAAATGTTGTTTGAGCTTCTCCTTATAGTTGTATTCGATCTTTTTTTTTGCACTCGAGTACAGAGTTTCTCTAAGTATTGTACAATCATATTTTCTCTCTTGTAAAAAAGATCTTTTTTAGTTTATGACTCAAACTGATATTTATAGCCTAAGTCTTCAACTGTCTTCTTGAGAAACTGCTTCTTAAATCTTCTAGAAACCGTTATTAGTTGAGTCCTGTAACTAACTCCAACTAACTAACTACCTGACGTTCTAGAATAGTTTCCCTTTCTATCTTCTGGTACTATACTTCTTCTAGTGTCTCTTCGTCTGTTGTCACACTTCTTCTAGTGTCGCTTCTTCTGGTGTCACGTGTATCTTCTTATGATGATGTGTATCTTCTAGCGATGACGTGTATCTTCTAGTGTTGACCACGTATCTTCTAGGTTTGACTTTGTATCACTTACACTTTTCTGCACACTTAACAAACTTATCAAAACAATACACACCCTTCTAAGATTATTATTATTTGATTGTCATCAAAATTAATAGAAGTGAAGTCTTCTTAACTTAACACTAATTACTTGTTCTTAAGAATTAATGTAGCTATTCAGTTGATTATACATGATGAAGGGATTGTTTTATTGTCTTATTATTTGTTGTAGTTTCTGAGCTTATTGGATGTAATGGTATGACCAAACTTTGTAACATTTTGGTATTAAATGAAGGACCGAGAGAAGAAGTTTAATATAGAATGAGAAACTATAGATGCTTAAGTTATAAATTAAAAATATATTAACTTGAGTGGGTAATTATCAGTTGGGTTTAATGATTAATTTGGATGATAAACTTGTCGAATACGAAAGTTAGATTTATTTTATTATTTGAACTAATTTAAAATCCAACTGTTAATTTTAGTCAGACAATTATCCAATTACTTCACTTTAGTCATGCATAGGAGATTAAATTAGTGAAATTAATTCTCAAGAGTTCTTCACACTAATTAATCAAATCATTTTTTATTCTAGTTAAATTAGTTTACTTTTTAGTCTAATTATGTAATTTTCTTTAAAGCCTTTACTCAACAAATCAGGATGTAATGTTTTGGATTGCATTTGTTTTTATTTTTATTTAAGATTAATTTGAGTGAACTAATTTCACCTCTTTGAGAGATGACCCTGGGCAATCAACTACAACTACCTTACATACTTGCGAGTAGGATAGCCTAGGTACTTTTTTAGAACTTATTTTGGTACAACAAGTTTTTAACGTTATTGTCGGGGAAGTGTTTAGCGTTTTAAACTTAAATTAATTTTGATTGTTTGTGTTTGTTCATGTATACATGTTTTATAATGTTATTTCGTCAATTTGCTTTTTAAATTTTTGTTATTAATTCAGTACTTTCCTTGGTTAGTTTGTGCTAGGTAGGAGGACTCTAGGAAGTAAACTCAGTTAGTCTATGCTAGGAAGAAGATCTGTAGAAAATAAACCCGTTCCTTTTATTAATAGCAAGCATCAAATACGAAGACCTCAAAGGGACTTTGTAGGCAATCTCCAGGAAACCAAGCTTGAAGATCCAATTAACGACTACAAAATGGGAGAAAGGTAGTTAGTGATGAAGGAGTACGCCAGACCAGTGATTGGTATTGTCACTTCATGCATACGTTTAGGAGAAGTAGCTCGAAACTACGAATTGAAGAGCATCCACTACAACATACTGCCATCCTTCTATGGGATTCTCAATGAAGATCCTTTAAACTTCATTCGAGAATTTTGTACTACTCTCCAGATGTTGGGCCCCAACCCGGTTTAATTATGTTATGAGGCATGATTTTCATTTTGAGGATTTATTAGAATCGTTAATTGGAATTTAATTAGGTGTAGGTTGGAATTTAATTCAAATTGATTAAGGGATTAAATCATGGCCTAAAGTAGGATTAAATTGGATTAAGTAATAATGGATTAGTTGGGTTTTTGAGCTTAAAGCCTTATAAATAGAAGAATAAAAGAGAAGAAGAGGAAAAATAGAAGTAGTCGTTGAAGGGGAGGAAGAAGAAGGGAGAAGAAGAGAAATAGGATTTTGCAAGATTTGGAGATCTGAGCTTCCAAGTAAGTTGTAATCTGTTTCTTTGCTTTCATTATGGTTGATTAAGCTTGATTTGGTGTTGTTAACAACTGAAATGGGGATTGAATGGGGGGATTTGTGATTGTCGTTGTCGACGGTGTCAATTTTCTGGGGTTAGAGATTTTGTTATGTTTCTGCATGATTGGGAGTCGAAATGGGTGTAGAAATGTTGTAGGAGTGTCGATCTAGTGTTTGGGTAAGCTTTTAAACCGATTTGGGGAGATTTCTGTCGAGAAATCGCAGAAAAATTTGGGTTTCTGGTTCAGTCGCCGCGGCGAATTCAAGAACAGATGAACTCGCCGCGACGAATGAATTAAATCAGAAAAAGGGGATTCGCTGCGACGAGCGTGTCCCCGTCGCAGCGAGCGTTCGCCGCAGCGAAGGAAGAATCTCGCCGCAGCGAACGTTCGTCGCGGCGAAGGAAGAGTCCTCGCCGCAGCGAGTGTTCGTCTCGGCGAATGAAGTGTTTTGTCGCAGCGAGCTGCGTTCGCC
>JANIHZ010000208.1:52801839-52815959 GCA_027478365.1 Erythroxylum rufum | reverse complement strand
CAAGATTATTTAAGAAGTATAAAGGTGAGCACCTAAGTAATATGTAGTATTCATGAATGCCATAATAAGATATGAGTTAAAAGATGGTTCCATATTCTGAAGCAATTATTAGGCTTATGTACACTATATTATGTATGAACAAGTATATTAAAAGATAGTTCTAATGAGTTCAAATATCAATATCAAATTAAAAGCATAGATATGAAGGATAACTATATCATAGATAAGGTAGTATAAAGATAAATGAATATGTCTATTGACTATTAATAATACTTATTAATGATGATAATTTGTTTGTCATCAAATATTTGATGTAAATATGTTTAATTGAAAATTAAACAACATTTTTTAGAATAAATTTTAAATGAAACTTCAATTTTATAAATATGTAAATGCTTGATTTTAAATTGAATTTGTAGTTTTAAAATGAAGGTTAGAATGAGTGTTGAATATTCAATTCTAGATATAAGAAGTACTTAGGACATATATGAGATGCCTTGCTACATAGGTTATCTCCTTTATTACAAGTTTTAAGTTTATCTAGGTGATAAATGAAAGCAAAAGCCCTAAAATATTACTGACAATGTAATGAATATTTAAGGGTGTAAGAGGTTATTAGTAATAACATAACCTAAAGAAATGATATATTTGTACAATCTATCTTTATATGTGTGAGTTCTGAAAGTGGATTAAATAAACAAACTAGTGAACTAAAGTTAGGCATTAGATATACTTGAACTATCATATATAAAACATTTAAGAAAAGACATATGCTCTAATAAAAAAGAGTCAATACTATAACATGTGAATCATACCATGAGTGTGTTACCAATCAATAAGGATAATATTAAGTCATATTCTCAACTTATATTGTGTGAAGATTCTTTAAAGCTATGTGAACCTTAAATATGAAAAAAAAACCTTTTCACTTAGGTTCCAATTCTAGAGAATTAAGTTAATGTTTCTGTAAATACATAAGGAGGTAGGATATTTTCCACATATTTCATTACATATTGTCCTCTATTTATATATAACATGGTATCTTAATCTATAATTTAATCCTTATAATTGCTCCCTATAATCAAATGAATCTTAATCTCTATAATTATGTACATAATATGTAACACTCCCCTTAAGCAGGAGCATAGATATTGATTATACCCAGTTTGTTACAAAGCTATTCAACCTAAGTCCCATTTAGAGTTTTTGTAAACAGGCCCCCTAGTTGTTGTCTAGTCTTCACATATCCTATAGAAACTAAGTTTTGTTGCACCTTTTATGAACGAAATGACAATCAATTTCAATATGCTTTGTTCATTAATGAAACATTGGATTAGAAGCTATATGAAGAAGTTTTGCTTCTGCAAGGTACATACACTATTAGAGAAATATTTGTTTGTTCAATTTTGAGCTGCTCCCTTTCCCTTCCTTGGTCGTCTCGCATGAGCTTCTTATGGGTTTCTAGAACCCAACCTAAGATAGTAACGTATGGTCTATAATTTTCATGTTTATTTGTTGCTTTTTTCACTAACTAGCTTCCTTCCAATAGATTTAGCTTAGAGTTAGATTATCTTTGCATTGCATAACGTACCTGATTTATTGTTCCCACGGTTTGACTCTTTTACCATCGTGTATCTTTGCGTTGTATAATGTACCTGATTTATTGTTCCCATGGTTTAACTCTTTTACCGTCGTGTCATTCTTGAGATTTGGTTTTCACAACGCGTGTATTTTGAGTTGGGTGTTGTGAGATTTTTTTGTTATGTAAATACATCTGTCTTCCTTCTTTTTTTCTAATTTTCGACCATTAGTGTCTCCTTCCTGAGTTGCAACATTATAGCCTCTGGGTATTTCTAGTTTTGTTAGTGAAATAAGCTTCTCTCTCTCTATTGGTACTCCGTAACTAACACAATCACTTTATTCATACCTATCTGTAGACTCTTATAATTGAAACTCACCGGAGGACTAGCAGTTGATTTCATTTCCATATTATAGTAATTACTTTAGTCATACCTATTTTTACTTTATTATTATCTTTGTCTTGTGGGGCCTGTGAAGTAGAAATAGTGGCATTGTATACCAGTGATGGAGCACGGGCTAGTCCTCTGGTGAGTTTCAATTCTAAGAGTAATAAAGATGCGAACAGACTAAGGATAGGTTCTTGGAATATAGGCACCCTTACAGGGAAGTCCCTAGAATTAGTAGAGACTTTAAATAAGTACAAGATTCATATAGTGTGCATCTAAAAACCAAAGTAGACAGGGGCTAAAGTGAAAGAGATTAGTGGGTTTAAATTATGGTACTTAGGGGGTTTAGGACGAAAGAATAGAGTTAGTATCTTAGTTGTTAAGGAACTTATAAGCCATATTATGGAGATCAAGAGATCAAATGATAGGATTATGGCTGTTAAGATCGTGGTGAGTAGTGTTGTTCTCAATGTGGGGTATGCGTATACTCTTCAAGCAGGTCTATACGACCAACAAAAACGGGAATTCTGGGAGCATTTAGATGAGGTCATCTAACAGATCCCTACTAATGAGAAAGTTATTTTATGAGGAGATTTTAATAGTCATATAGGAGTAGCATCGGACGAATATTCATGGATCCATGGGGGTTTTAGGTACAAAGATAGGAATGCTAGCGTGATTGCTTATTGGATATCGCGGTAGCATTTAAGTTACTGATAGTCAAATTGTTATTCAAGAAGAACGAGGAACAACTAGTGACTTGTAAGAGTAGAACCATGAAGACTCAAATTGATTATTTCCTCGTAAGGTAGAGCGACCGAGCTAGGTGCAAAGATTGTAAGATGATTCCAAAAGCATGCTTAGCAACTCAGTATAGACTGTTAGTTGTGGATCTTGAAATTAAGGGATGAAGGAAGAAGGGAAATTTTAGGAAGTGTACTAAAGTTATATGGTGGAATCTGAAAGGGGACAAGATGGATCACTTTAAGGAACAAGTCAGAAATGGAGCTGAACAAAAATTGGAAGGAAATGCTAATCAGATGTGGGAGGAAGTAGTAAATAGGTTAAGGATTACTGCCAAAGAGATCTTGGGAGTTTCTAGATGGTTAGGGGTGGTAAGATGGAATCTTGGTGATGGAATAAAATGTACAAGAAAAGATGAAGGCTAAAAAGGGAGCATATAAAGATATATTAGAAAGTACCACAGAGGCCAATAGAGAGGTTAATAAAGAAAGGTACAAACTAGCAAAGAAAGAGGCTAAGAGGGAAGTCTTAATGGCTAAAGGCGTAGCTTACGAGAATTTGTACAGGAGATTGGATACTAAAAAGGGAGAAAAGGAAATTTAAGTTGGAAAAAGTTAGGAAATAGAAAATGAGGGATGTGGACCAAGTTTGATGTATAAGAGATTAAGTCGGGAAGGTACTTATGGAGGACAAGGACATAAAAAGTAGATGGTAGATGTACTACTATGGCCTTTTTAATGAAGGCTTAAAGGAAAGCATCTCTTTAGGTGACCTCAACAAGTTTGAGGGATTTTGTAATGTTTTTTGATGTAAGCCTATCACAAGGGACGAAATTACAAAATCTTTGAGGGAGATGAAAAGTGGAAGGGCAGTAGAACCATATGAGATACCCATAAAAGTATGGAAGAGCCTAGGCATCGAAGGCCTTAATTTGTTAGCTAAGCTTTTTAATGTGATCCTTGAGTCCGCCAAGATGCCAGATGAATGGAGACTAAGTTTGTTAATTCCTCTATATAAGTATAAGGGATACATCCAGAACTGTAACAACTATAGAGGTATTAAACTACTTAGTCACATCATGAAATTGTGAGAGACAATAATTGAGATGAGAGTTAGAAAAGCAACTTTTATATCAAAAAACCAATTTGGATTTATTCCAGGAAGGTCCACTACAAAAACTTTACATCTCCTTAGAAGAGAATGGAATATTACAAGGAAAGATAGAGAAATTTGCACATGGTTTTTATTGATCTCAAGAAAGCATATGACAGGATTTCTAGGGAAATCTTATGGAGGTGTTTATAGGATAAAGGAGTGCCTATGACATATATAAGGGTGATTAAAGATATGTATGAAGGGGCAATGACTAGAATAAGGATGATCATAGGAGATAATAAAAATTTCTCAATTGGTATTGGGTTACACCAAGGCTCTGCATTAAGCCCTTTTCTGTTTGCAGTAGTGATGGATGAGCTTACCAGGCATATTCAAGGAGATGTGCCTTGGTGTATGTTGTTTGCTGACGATATTGTCTTATTCAATGAGACTAGGGAGGGGGTAAATGTCCAGCTAGAATGTTGGAGAGAAACGTTAGAGTCGAAGGGATTTAAAGTGAGTAGGACTAAGACTAAATACTTAGAATGCAACTTTTTAGGTCATTAAGTGACTACCGAAGTGGAGATAAAGAGTGGAACCAAAGTTATACCAAGGAAGGAGTGTTTTAAATACTTAGGGCTTATCATCCAAAACAAAAGAGAGATCAATGAAGATATATTTCATCGTATCAGATCAGTATGGCTTAAATCAAGAAATGCGTCAGGCGTTTTATGTGATAAGAAGATACTACTCAAGCTCAAAGGTAAATTTTATCACTTAATGATTAGGCCAACGATGCTACATGGGGCAGAATGTTGGCCCATCAAACAAATACATACTAATAAGCTTTTGGTGACGGAGATGATAATGCTCCGGTAAATGTGTAACCTTACCAGAAGAGATAAGGTCAAAAATCTAATGGTCTGAGACAATTTAAAGGTGGCTAGTATTAATGTCAAATTGACAGAGGCACGACTTAGATGGTTTAGACATGTTAAGAGGAGACAACCCGATGCACCAGTGAGAAGATGCGAGAAAATATTACTTAGAGACTGTAAGAGAAAAAAAGGAAGCCTAAAATGAACTGGGGGGAAGTGATCAAGAATGATATAGTTAGGTTGGATCTTACCGAGGACTTGACCCATAATAGGAAACTTTGGAATACTAGGATACGGGTTAAGGATCTCTCTTATAAAAGGACATTCGCTTTATTGTAGGCTACAATAGCCTGTATCCTTTGCATTTAATGTGTAATATTTACCTCCTAAGGTGTATAGCTTAGTTAGTTTCATGGGTAGCGTAATCAATGATTTGACAGGCATGATCAGAGTTACTCCTGTATGGGTCTTTTGTTCGATACAAGTCACTTATGGTATGTATTTCTCCTAAAGTTTATTGCTAATCTTAGACATGTTCTACAGATACGTTATTTTGTGTTGTATTTAGTACTCTTGCAAATTATTTTTAATATTAAGAGTATTTTTCTCTTTAATATTTATTTGTATTGTGTTGCATTTTTGTGTTTAGTTTTTTCTTACCTTTTATGTTTATTTGATTGATTTATTTATTTGACTTTATTTCTTAGATATGTCTGCACATCCATTTATCATTTTGTAAGATCTTCATGACACATTGCATATCAATCGGAAATAACCTCTTTACTAGGTAGGAGTAAGGCTGCGTACTATTGGACCTCCTCAAATCCTGCACCTCAGAGGGACTACAACTAGGTATTGATGATGATGATGATGATTAGTTATTACACCATAATTTAGATGGCATTGAAACTTTGAGGCTAATTTCAATTAATAGCTGATATATCCACATTATTTCACATATAGATTATGCCATCACTCTATATTCTGATTCTGTACTTGACGAGATAGAACATTCTATTTCTTATTCTTCTATGATATCAAATTTCCTCCAATAAAAACACAATAGCCTGTAGTGGATTTTTAATCAATTTTAGATCCTGCCCAATCTACAGCTGAAAAGAACTCTATTATAGTGTGAATGATTTTTATACAATATGCCTCATCTAAATGCTCCCTTCAAGTAACACATGATTTGTTCCAAAGTGGCCCAGTGATGAACAATATGAGAAGACATAAATTGACTCATAATGCCAACTGAATAAGTAATATCAGGACGAGTTACTGTAAGATAGTTTAGCTTCCTAAATAGTCTTCTACACTTCTCGTGATCTTCAAAGTTTGAGTTACAAATTAGGTGATATAAGAGCACTATATGGTTTAGCCCCTAATTTCCCAGTTTTGGACAACAAGTCAAGCACGTATTTCCTTTGAGATAAAAATGCCTTCTTTTATTCCCTGTCACCTTAGCTCCCAATAAGTACTTTAATACCCCTAAATCCTTTGTCTAAAACTAGCTATGAAGAAACATTTTCATAGGTGAAATTACCATGATGTTGCTGCCAGTAATAATAATGTCATCTACGTTCACAACAAGAATGATAATGCTAGATGTACAGTGTTTGTAGAAAAATGAGTAATTAAACTTGCTATTGTTCATTCCAAACTGTTCAACTGTTTGACTAAATTTCCTAAACCAAGCACTACAACTCTGTTTCAATCTATATAGAGATCTTTGAAGATGTCACACTTTCCCATACTCCTCTTGGGCAACAAACCTAGGTAGTTGCTCAATATAAACCTCCTCCTATAAGTTTCCATGTAAGAAGGCATTTTTAATGACTAATTGATGTAAAGGCTATTAATAGGATTGGACTATAGAAATAAACAAATAGACGAGTTCAAGTTCTCCACAAGAGAGAAAGTATTAGAATAGTCCACACCATAAGTCTGAGTATAGCCTTTAAATAGGCATGCTTTAAATCGAGCTATTGAGCCATTAGGATTGATTTTAACGGTAAACACCCACTTACATTCGATAACTTTTTTCCTGTCGATAAATCCACTAAATTCTAAGTACCATTAACATCTAGAGCATTGATTTATTCTATCATTGTAACTCACAAGTAGGATGAGATAAGGTCACATAAATAATTTTGAGAAGAGATATAGTGTCAAAAGAGGCAATAAAAGAGTACAAAGACGATGGGAAATGATCACAAGAAAGAAAAGATGAAATTGGGTAAGTACATTGACATATACCTTTATATAGAGCAACTAGAAGGTCCAATTTAGTCTTAGTAGGTTCTAATGTCAAAGAAAGAACTGGTGTTGCACATGTATCAGGTATATCCTATCGTCTAAAGTAGACATGAAGAATAGGTAGAAGTGGTGCTGGGATAATAACATGGATACCCTTTTTGAAGGCGAAAATACCCTAGGAAGACACATTATGACACCTAAGGATCTAATTTGGTGACTTATGGATGAACATCACGAAAAAATATGTACTCCAAAAAATATCAGGTTCAATGGAAAACAAGGGTTTGGTTAGAAAAAGGATGCGATATGGAGTCTTATAGTGAAAGATGGATGATGGAAAACAGGTTGTGGAAACTACATCAATCTAAAAACACTTGGGGACTTGTGTTTGGAATAGAAATGCCTTAACCATTTCAAGTAGATGTTGATTTTTTCCTTTTAGCAATACCATTTTGAGATGTAGTGTCAACGCAAGATGTTTGGTAAAGAATGACATTTTGAAGCATGTAATTTTGAAATGAATCCAAAAGATATTATTTGGCATTATCACTTTGCAAAATATGTAAAGAAACATTAAATTATGTTTTGATTTTAGTTTAAAAGGTAGTAAAATAAGCAAATAACTCCAAGTGGCTTTTCATCACGTAAAGCCAAGTCATTCGAGAGAAGTAATCGATAAAGGTAATAAAGTAATGAAACCTAATCTTGCATGCAATGGGATATAGACCCCAATCAGCTGAATAAACTAACTTAAAAGAAAATTTGGCTTTTTTGTTGACTCCAAGACTAGAAGGAAAATGACGATGTTTGGCAAACTGAAATGACTTACAATCTAGAGATGACATATTTTGAAAATTTGGACACAATTTCTGTAATATAGTCAGAGAAGGATGACCTAACCAATAATGTTCTTTAAAAGGAGTTACGATTATGGAGCATGCAATAGGTTTGGGCCCTCACTTAGTAATATCCAGAATATAGAGACCTCCTTACACATGTCCGTTACTAATAATTTTCTTTGTTATAAAATCTAGGAAAAGACAGTAATCCAGGAAATGAGACACAATAATTTAAAGCTCGAGTAATCTTGCTAATGAATATTAAATTAAAAGAAAAACTTGGTACGCATAAAATACATGATAGAGAAATTAAAGGAGTTAGATGAGCTATTCTAGAACTAAGGGGAGATGAGGTAAAACCATCTGCTAAAATAAATATGGAAGGAGAATTGTGGGATTTAAAGGTGGTAAACATATTAGGATTACCAATCATTTGATTATTTACACTAGAGTCAATGACCTACTAGGTGTTGAAAGATGAAAGAAGGCACTTATCGAAATTACCTGTCTCAGTCATAATGGTGATAGAATTTTCAAAAAAAGAGCTCTATAATGCTTCTTAATATTGTCAAAATTTAGCAAATTCATCTGTAGAGACTAAAATTGCTTATTATGAAAAGATGTTAGGTGTAGTAGTAGAAATAGCTACAACACGAGTGGACTTAGATTTATGAGACTTGTTTTGGAGCTTTGGACAAGTTCGCTTTATATAACATGGTTCCTGACAGTAGTGACACATAATTCCTCCTGTATCTTGGTTCCTCTTATCCTAACCCCCTGTACTGCTTCCTTTATTTTGATTTCAATTGAATGATCTTCCATTACTGTGACTGATTAGAGCACTTGAAGCCTGAATAAATGGAGCAACAACAATGCTATGTTTTGTGTGGAGTGCTTTAATGAAGGCCTTATTTAAAGACGAAATGTCCACACTTGAGAGAATCTAAAACATTGTTGTATCAAATTGAGAATTGAGACTTGCCAAAAAATTCATGACTTCCATTTTCTCCTGTTGAGCTTATTATACTTTGATATCAGGACTAAAAGATAACAAGACATTTTATTCTTCATAAACCTTTTTTAAATTCATGAAATATGTATGAAGAGACTGATTGTGTTATTCATCCTGATAAATTCTCTTTCCCCAAATATAAAAACTCCAGATAATCCGTTAATTCCTTAATATACTCATAGTGATTTATCATGTTAACCACTTCAGCATTTATCGAATTTTGAATTTGTAATATTAACCTAGCATCACTTTCAATCATTCTCTTCTTATTTTATCAGTCGGTGGATCATCTGTAAGATGGTCATCTTTAGAAATACTCATCAAATAAGTTATAATTTTTTTGCTCCAATCTAGATAATTAAGACCTATCAATTTATGTTTAGTGATCTTAGACATCACCGGAATAACATCAACAACCATAAATGACTTCTTCTCATCAGTCATGGTGAAATAAATTAAATAAACCCATAAATATCATTAAAAATGAATATGAAATTTGAACCAAACCATAAAAAAAACTTTAGTACTCCATGCTCACACACAAAGATACCAACAAAAGTTACCCAATTACCAAATAGGCAATTTTCCTTAAAAACACCACACGTAAAGTTATACTAGTTATAAGTAAATGTTCGAAAGGGAGCAACCAAAGCTAATTCTCCTCCTTTTAACAAAATCTTAGTGACCACACCATGCTTCCATTATCCCACAGTTGTCACTTACAATTTCAAAACACACGATCTACTTGGTACTCAATGATGATGAAGGAAGATACCCAAGAGAGGAGGAAGAGAGAGGCGATGACGGGAGAAGTGATCAGATGGAACAGTACTAACACATGTGATTCCATGCATCTGCACATGAAGTAAATGACAGGATATCCAAACGATGAATATGGCTCACTTGCGAAGCTATCGACAACCAGTCTTCTAAGAGAGGTTGGTCATTGGTTGGAGAATCTAAGGATGCTAGTAGTATGTCAAAATACGCATCGATGACTAGAGACCCTAAGCAGGCTAACGGTGACCTCAAAAGTCATTATGAATAGTGAATAAGAAAAAACTAACAGAAAAACTAAAGTCTCTAATTTGATACCATGTAAACATAGGAGGTAGAATATTTTTCACACATTTCATTACATATTGTTCTTTATTTATATACAAGATGGTATCTTAATATGTAATCTAATCCATATAATTGCTCATTATAATCAAGCTAATCTTTATCTCTATAATTATGTACTTAATCTACAATAGTTTGCTATTTTAAAATGTTACAAGAAAATCATGAATGATTCAATAAAACGGGACATTATAAGAAAGTGAGTTAACTTGATTCAAATGATTGAGAAAAGAGGAAGATTATTATAAATCTAAATTTGCATCAAGATGTAGTCAGACGAGCCCACCTTCTATGTAGAAGGCATTACAGATATAAAGTATTTATAAATGAGAATAAGATAATAATTGATGCAATAAATGATCTAGGACATAACTTAAGGATCAATTCACTAGTCAAGAAGTCAAATATTCCTAATAGATATATAAAATTTTGCTCTTGTAGTATGATGGTTACATTGGATATTAGAAAAGTATGATAACTGCATAATCATTTTCTTTTTAGTCAATTAACTTCATTATATATGAGTAGGAGATTATGGATAAGCACACATAATAAGTTAATAATATTAAACATTGCATTCATTAGAAAGATCATATATAAGATATGATTTACTTACCATAAATATAATGATTAAATAAGAAGAAAATTTTGGAATAAGATAAAAATGAGTAGAAGGAATTCGATAAGTCTTTTATCCTATGTGGATTTTGTAAGTCTTTTATCTTGTGAATTAAAGCAAAAGTTCATAAATGATTTTTATTTAATTGTTCAGTGATATAAGTATGTTTTGATCTTATTAAGCTATTTGTACTTAACATTTCCTACATTGCCCATGCTAAGCATGGCCATCTTGAATTTGTCAAAAAAACTTTCTTTATGATGCTAGTTAAGAATATAGTTTCATGGAACTTATTAATGTAATGTTTTACTAAAAAAATGTTAATAGGAGGCTTTATATCTTATTTATAAGTGTGCAATTTGAAAACGATGCCTCATAAGGCCACCATACTTTCTACTTTTAGATTATGGTCAAATTAGGGTTTTAGAATGAGGACATAAAATCCAATATAATTGAATTTAGTAATAAATAATTTTTAAAATTGAAGTTTTGTGTGTTTTCTTTATTTCTAATATTTTTTATTAGTTATGCTTATAAAATGTTTTAAAGTTTAATATATGTTTAGAATAGTAATATTTAAAGAGTCATATAAGTTATTTTTTCATGACTATATATAGCTTTGTTACTTCATATTAAAGAATCAATCACTTAAATCTTATTTTTCTATATTCAACAAAGCAATGCACATAAAAAAAATCAATGGAGTCATGTTCCCTTTCAATTTCTAAAATTCACTAAAGAAAACTATAATAAATAGAGTATCCAAGTAAAAGTTATGCTAAGATCGCAAGCTATACTGGAGACTATTAAAAAAAGATTGTATAACAACCTGAATGAAGGAGTCTTGACTCAAATAAAGAAATAGGCACTCTGGAAGGCTTGAAACAAGTATCAACAAGCATTAATATTGATTTATGTGTACCTACATGAAACTATGATTGAGAAGGTTTCAAGAACATCAACTTTGAAGCAAGTATAGGAGATTTTACAAATTTCTCTTAAAGGAATTAATAAAGTGATAAAGATTCATCTTCAAACCTTAAAAGGTAAAATTTGAAGCACTTAAGATGACAAATTATTAATCAATTTCAAATTATTTTAGTAGAGTATTAAAAATTTTCTTACAAAGATATAAAGAGATATTAGATGATGTCAAAGTGATTAAAAATATCTCTAATCACTTTACTTAAAAATCATATATTTTGTGGCTCGTGAGGAATCAAAAATTTAGATTTTATGACAGTTGATATACTCATGGATTCTTTACAAGCACGTAAGGTGATGATGAATGAGAAATAGACATAAGCACAAGTTCTTCTTTCAAAGTTGTACTTGAAAGATAAAGAATATGAAAAAGATGCTTAAAAAGATGAATTTCAGAAAGGAAGAGAAAGAGACAAAGATTATAGTAGAGGATGTACACTTACCAGGACATAAAAGAGGAATGCTTTAAAAAAATCTAAAGTTATAAACTAGAATCAGCCTATAGGAGGATGTGGTAGAAGAAATTAATACAGGAATAAGTAACTATATGACTGAAAAAATTATTTACATTACTTGAATCTTTTAGAGGTAATTTTTTGGAGACAATACAAAAGTTGTTACTAAAGGGAGAGGTGACAATCTTATTCAGATAAAAAATGGTTCTCATTAATTTATCTCGTAAGATTATTATATTCTAGCCTCAAAATTAAATATTTTAAGTTTAGGTTAGAAAGGATATGAGGTAGAGATGAAGAATAACTAAGAAATGACAAAATCAAGATGATCACTAGGGTAAAAATGCCTAAGAATAGAATGTTTTTTGTCATAATACATATTCATTGTTCGATGTATTTAAAAGCTTGTATAAAATATTCAAGTTGGATTTGGCATTTTTAAATGGGTCATTTGAATTTTAGAGGATTGGAGTATTTACCAAAAGAGGAGATGGTGTATATGCTACTTCTTATTGATCATTCTAATCAATTATATGAAGGGTGTGAATATGGAAAATAATTCATAAATTCCTTTCCAAAGGGATCACTTTTAAGAGCCTCAAAATCACTTTAACTTATGCACACTAATATTTATGATCCTTTCAATCTAGTTTCTTTAGAAAAAGCAAGTATTTTCTATTGTTTATTGATGGTTACAGCCACAAAACATAAGTATACTTCTTGAAAGAGAAACATAAAGCTTTTGAAGTTTTCAAAAAATTTAATGCATTAATAGAAAGAGAAAGCGGATTTCCAATTAAAGCTTTGAGAAGTGATTGAGGTGGTGAATTCACTTATGATCAGTTTAATGATTTTTGTGGTTATAATTGCATTCACAAGGTTCTTGACAGTCCTATAATTATCCTAGTAAAACGATAATACGAAGAGGAAGAATATGAATGTTCTTGATATGGCTAAGAGCATGTTGAAGAGCAAACAAATGTCTAAAGAATTTGGGATTAAAGTAATGGCATATGTAGTATACTTATTCAATAAATGTTCTAATAGAAGTTTGAAGAAGATTATTCAACAAAAGGAATAGAGTATAAGGAAATTGAGTCTCTTTCATTTGAAAGCTTTTGGAAACATTCCATATTTTTATACTTTAGGCAAAACAAAAGGCAAGCTTAAAGAAAAAAGTGAGAAACTCATTTTTGTTACGTATGATATAAGTTCAAAGGAACACAAGCTCTATAAACGTAAAAGTAAGAAGTTAATGGTTAGCTAAGATGTCAAGTTTACTAAAGATAATTTTTAGAAATGGGACAAGTAAGATGTAGACTACAATTTATTTATGTTATCCTAGAAAAACATTAACCAAACTAAAATTAATGATCAATCCCCTATATCTCCTATTGCACCATCTCTTACTCATATTGATTCAAGTCCTTCAAGTCTATTGGAATGACTGAGAAAAATAAGAATTCTCTAATATATCTATATCAAAATAGAGGACATTAATAATTCTTCTCTTTATTGAATTTTTGTCGGTACAAAACCCACAAACTTTAAAGAGGCAATTTAAGATAAAAAGTGGAGAGTAGCTATTAGTAAAGAAATGAATTTAATTATCAAAAATGATACTTGGGGATAGGTTTCACTTCTAAAAAGCAAACAAGTTGTCCACAGATATACAAATTAAAGAAGATTGAAAGAAGAGAAATGGAGAAATTTAAATTAAGACTTATTGAAAAGAGATACATTCAAAAGTTTGATATATGTTATAATAAAGTGTGCATTCTAGCTACTCCATTAGAAATTGTTCAATTAATCATTTCATTGGTCACTCTTTTAGCTTAATATTGAATCAAATTTTCTAAATGGATATGTAGAAGAACAGGAAAACACAAAGCAACCAAATGATTATATTATCAAATAGCAAGAAGACAAAGTCTTGAAGTTAAAGTAGACTTTGGGTTAAAGCAAGCTTATTGATATTACACTACAACAAAAATGACATACAGTAACACTTTTGACAATATGTTATAAAATACCTAGCTACGGTAACATTATATCTTAAAATGTTATGCTTCTTAATTTGATAAGTAACACTTTATGATTTTATAACATATAATTTATCATTGATAACAATTTTTTTAAGTGTTAC
>JANIHZ010000208.1:52740899-52751599 GCA_027478365.1 Erythroxylum rufum | reverse complement strand
GCTTGTGTCTCCTTTGGATGATTACATACACCTATAAATATGGCTATATTAATTATCTTGTTTTCTTTTAAGAAAGATAAGGAGTAGTACATGATGCCCAACATAAGGGTGTTCCTTCTTATGTCGCTTTTTAGATCATAAATGGAGTAGTAAATATATGAACATCCTTACATGGATTTGCACACAAGTGTGTTTACTCACATGTTATTTGTCAGATTAAGTTAAGATGATTATGTTGATTGGAATATAGCGTGGTATTATCTGGCCACCTGATAGCAGAGGCACCTTCAGCAACTCCCCATACTTAAAGGTTATTAGGCCTCACTCTTTAAATCTAAGGGGTATGATATAGTTTGGGTTTGGGATAAAACTCTAATGCTTAAAGCCTCATTCATAATATGGCTAGTAATTAGGGGCAAATTCCAAAGCAAGGACATAGTCGTAGGCTTGAATAATACTCAATTTTCTAAGGTAGAAACCATCTCACTTCTTTACTTCCAATGCTAATACACTAGCACAATTTGGTATAGAATCCAATAACTTCTACATCATGTCACATTCACATTTCATGTTGACACTAATCATCAAATTCAACTTTCATGGTCAAACCAATCATAGTGATTCACAAATTAAACTTCTCATTCACATTCAAAATCAAATTGAACACATAACAGACGAGGGTATGAAGAATTGAAAATCAAAACATTTCACTCCATATTGTTGTCTCAAAACTGCACTGAAATGGAACAAATGATGAAGATGCAATAAATTTTACCTTTGATTCACGGAGACGGTGGCATTGATCCTTAGTTCTTAGGAGGTGGTGGAAAATTATTCCAGATGAGTTGCCTACCCTCTTATATTATTGTTCACTGAAGAAGAAGACAAATAACGCTACAGATTAGGGATTAAACTTAACAGAATTTAGGATTCAAGAACATAAATATTAAGGATTAAAGCTAACAGGTTAGGGATTGGATGATTGTAGAAGATGGGAGATTTGGCATCAAACCAATTATAGGCATTTACAAATTAAACTTCCCATTCACATTTAAAATCAAATTGAACACACAGCAGACGAGGGTATGAAGAAGTGAAAATTAAAACATTTCACTCCATATCATTGTCTCAGAACTGCACTCAAATGGAACAAATGATAAAGATACAATAGATTTTACCTTTGATTCACGGAGACGGTGGCGTTGATCCTCAGTTCTTAGGAGGTGGTGGACAATCATTCCAGACAAGTTGCCGACCCTCTTACATTGTTGTTCACTGAAGAAGAAGATAAATAACGCTACATATTAGAGATTGAACTTAAAATAATTTAGGATTTAAGAATGACGCATATTAGGGATTGAAGTTAATAGGTTAAGGATTGCATGATTGTAGAAGATGGGAGATTTGGCATCAAACCAATCACAAGCATTCACAAATTAAACTTCCCATTCACATTCAAAATCAAATTGAACACACAGTAGATGAGAGTACGAAGAAGTGAAAATCAAAACATTTCACTCCATATCATTGTCTCAGAACTACACTCAAATGGAACAAATGATAAAGATACAATAAATTTTACCTTTGATTCACAGAGACGGTGGTGTTGATCCTCAGTTCTTAGGAGGTGGTGGACAATCATTCCAGATGAGTTGCCGACCCTCTTACATTGTTGTTCACTGAAGATGAAGATAAATAACACTACATATTAGAGATTGAACTTAACAGAATTTAGGATTTAAGAACAACGCATATTAAGGATTAAGTTAACAGGCTAGGGATTGCATGATTGTAGAAGATGGGAGATTTTGCATATTAGGGATGTCTGTAAGAAGAGGGACGTAGTGTGTGAATTTTTTTTCAAAACGGTGCATCTCTAGGTTTGCTACGTTTACTTCAAAGCTAAGGGAGGAGTGTTACGTTTAAAAAATAAAATGCAGCGTCTCCTCCTTTTCAAAAGCTGCCCAAAACATAGCCCACCTCTAGTTAAACGCAATGAATGCCCCAAAATGCAAAATTAAATATGGAGGTGGGACCCACCTTCAGATAACAATGTCCACATTAGCTTCTGGTGGATCCCACTACTAAAAAATTCACAAAAAATTTCATGTTAGAAATTTTTAGGCCACATCAGCAAATAACTAACGGTGCCCTAACACCATTAGTGGTCAAGGTTCCATCTGAATGTTTACCAAACATTAGAGTTCAATTTGAACACCTTGAAATGTTAGGGTCTATTTTGTACACCAGTGTAAACGTTAGGGTTTATTTAGCCCTTTTAGCCTAGTTTTCTTAATATAGTTTTGTTCAAGCCCAAAAGGTTTGTTCTGTCTAGTACCATGCACACGAGTTTTAACTTTAAAATGGTATTAACTCTCATTGGCTAACAGACTAACACTAACTCAGCCTTGTCAAAGTAGAAAATTTTTCATTTTAATTACTCTTTCTGGTTAAATGAAAAACTACTTGGTTTAGACTAGGGATGACAATGGAGGGCTAGCACTACCAATTTCTAAAAAAATTAAAAGTGTGAAATAATGTTTTTTTAATTGAGTCAGAGCTTGTGCTGCTTAAACCTAGACCTATTTGAGGCGTAATTCTTTTAAGTTGAGTCTCAGGTCAGTCTAGGCTTGGACTTGATCTATTGAAAACACCGGAATGTGACCTATGAGTTAGTCTATTGTCATCCTTAGATTAAACATTCGTGCATTGCCAAGGAATTTAAAATTATTAGAAGGATTAACTTTTAGCTGATGATAATTAAGTTTCATTTGGACTAGAAGGGTATTCTATTACCATCTAAGTCAGGAAATACTCCTCCTTGTGCCCGTTTGCTAATTCTCATCTGATAATCACACGCTCCCAACGAGACAAGGGACGGTTTTCTGTTTCGGCTACTTGAACAATGTAGCTCCAGCATGAGCATCTGTGAAGTTGGGTTGTGTCATAGTTCAAATCCACCCCCACAACAAATTTGAAATAAGCTTCTAATGTAGCTTAACGTGCTACTAGGCTCGTGGGTGGTGGTGAATCGGGCTTAGCATTTTTTACTTCCATTTTCAGGGTCCAGGGCCAACAGCCTGCTTGCCCTGGACAAACGGCCCTCCCTTAACTTGTCAGAAGAAATGACAAAACTCACTGCCGCTTGAACCATTCATTGGCTGGTACAAATCTATATTTTCGATTAGATCCCATCTGATCCTGACCATTGAAATACCGTCGACCGGGTCTTCACAAAATAAACAGAAACATTAGCTGTAGATACCAAGAAGCCCATTGAAAGCTCTGTACCGTCTGCTTTCTTCAGCCCGTACTGAGATATTTCTTGCCACTTTTAAAAGGTACAACACATGTGCACACCAATACTTGTGGATGGAAGTCGACAAGCTCACGTGAATATTTCCTGGTTGCATATCTGATTGACTGGGCGCCAGAGTACTGTTTACAGTCAGCAAATCAGCCAACTCTACTGGCATCACAATCTCCAACCCAAGCCAACTTGTCTCCACGCCAGTTAAGCTGATCACTCAATCATGTGCATTTCCATGCCTTTCCACCTATGGAATGCAGAACTGATATCTTAATTGATAAGAGTCAACTTCAGTTTATATCTTTTAATCCAATAAATATCTCAAATTACAGAATTGACAGGAGTCAGGTTCAAGCTCTGCCAAAACATGATAAATTTACTCTTAAACCCTCAACCTGCGTAGAAGTAAAAGATGCAAAATACATTAAATCATCAAAATGATTAATCTAACCAACGTGATTGATAGCAAGTTAGAAAGGCAAACAGGTAAGTTCTCATGTGAACCCAAGTCTATTAATTAGGTGATTGCTCAGTTCATTTGGTGACAGCTCAAAACCACCACCAAAAGAATGGCCTGTGCACTGCTTCCTCTTCTGGTTCTAGCAACCTACCACAGCTTTGCCCAAGGTGCAGCCATAGCACAAAACCCCGGTTCAACAGTTCCAGGAGCATTACCAAGTGCAGCCAGAGAGTTCCTGGAAGCACACAACCAAGCAAGATCAGCGGTTGCGGTCCCTCCTCTCAATTGGAGCGAAACGCTGGCCAATGCTACCAGTAAACTAGTTCGCTATCAAAGAAACCAAATGAGCTGCCAATTTGCGAACTTGAACAACAGCAAATATGGTGGAAACCAGTTATGGGCTAGTGGCATGGTAGTCACTCCACGCATGGTTGTTGACCACTGGGTACAGGAGAGAAATTTCTACAACCATACAGATAATTCCTGTGTGCCGAATCACAGTTGCGGTGTCTACACACAAGTAGTGTGGAGAAAGTCCCTGGAACTGGGTTGTGCACAAGCCACTTGTGTCAAGGAGCAGGCTAGCTTGACCATATGCTTCTATAACCCTCCTGGGAACATCATAGGAGAGAGTCCGTACTAGACAAGAAAGCAAGCTTATTTCTTGCTTAATGTATTGTTTAGTGCTCAAGTACGGTCTTTTTCTATTGCAATGTTACCACTGAAGTCGCAAACTTTTGCTCAATCCTCTTTCCTTCTAGCTTTTACGAAAACATTGGCAGGACATTCAGAACATATAATGATGCGTTGCCAAACTTAAATATTATAGGTCGAATTAAGCGAACTCAAATACAGGATCAAGAACTTGAACATGGTAAGATCAGCAGAAATTTGATATACACAAATATATTCTGATTATAGTCCCTCATTTGACACTGAACTGTAAAATAATCGCCACCAACTATTTAGACCCTGCTTCTCTGCTCGATAATATATTGGCGGAATCAAATGAAAGTGGGTAAGATTTGTTAAAATATGATCTTTATGACATAAAATCAAGATCAACATTCATAATTTTGGGATCTTGGTTAAACAATTAACACAAATTATAACAGTGTAATATTATGTGTCTAATGTAGAAGATACCATTATCATAAAGAGATCAGAAATTTTACCAAGTCCTTGATTAAAATTGGTTTGGTCTCTTAACTCTCTTGTGGCTGCAAAAACTTGATGGAAACTATCTGTAACCCTAATTAATAGAAAGTGACAAATTCCCATATCTATGACTTTTAATCTAATATATTCGTCAAGTGACCAAAATAAATAGTTGACATTTATTCCACTATTAAATAAAAAATATGTATCAAATAGGTTCTTTTTATTATATTAATAGTGATATTAATATATTTAGACACTATTAATATATTTAGAATATAGTTACTAATCGGGTCACATTCTTACATCGTCCCCCTTGCCCAATACTTTAAAATTTATTTTAATAGTGTGAACATTAAATGCAAATAAATAAATTCCTTAGTATCTTTATAATTTACCTCAACACAATAAAGTAAATAATGCGAGTCACGACGGTCACACTTCAGAATCGCATACTTCCTTCTATATACCACAACACTAGTAATTTATCAAGTCAAGTAACATAAGTGATATATCAATGTCATAAAGGTCCACATTAATGTCTTATAAACAATTTTATTTCTTATTTAATAACATTTGCATGTATATAATTATAATAAATAATTGTCACTCAGAAACTTTATTGAGCTCAAGAGTGTCAAACTGTTATAAAAAATAATCATCAATATAACTAAGGTCCATTCTTTGAACACGTTCTTTAAATATCTTTAGTGGTAGATCTTTAATTAAAGGATCTGGTATTCATCTTAATATGTTCAATATACACTCTTTTTTTATGAACTTCCTCTTTTACGACAAACTATTTCAACTCCATGTGTTTAGTACCTTTAGAGTACTTGTCATTCTTAGAAAAAAATATTGTTGTAGAATTGTCACAATAAATTTTTTAGCAATTTAATAATAGTGTCAATAACCTCAATTCCTGAAATAGAGTTTCGCAATCATAAGGCATGGATTGTGACCTCAAAATAAGCTACAAATTTTGCTTTCATAATGGATGAAGTAAAGACAGATTATTTAGTCTTTTCATGAAATTTCTCCTTCTGCTAGTATAAACAAATAGCCAAATGTTAATTTTCTATTGTCAATGCATCCAACAAAATTTGAATTTGAATATTTAGTTATTTCTAATGGATTTGATCTTCTATACATAGTATATAGTCCTTTATTCCTTAAAGATACCTCAAGGCTTTCTTTGCAGCTTTTCGGTCTATACCAAGATTACTTTAATATCTGCCTAGCATTCCAATCATGAAGTTGCTATCAGGCCTCATGCATGCTTGCACATATATCAAACTGCCAACAATAGAAGCATATGGAATATATTTCATTTGTATATGTTTCACATCATTCTTTAGACATTATATGAGACTAAATTCATCATCTTTTTGTACCAACGTGATCCCTGCTGAACATTTTTTAATATTAAATCTTTTAATAATTCTTCCGATGTAGTCATTCTAAGACAATCTTACTAGTCCTTATGATCTATTTCAAAATATTGAAATTCCTATCTCATAGGATGTCTCTCTTATGTCTTTCATTTCAAAAATTCTTAAAGATAAAATCTTTAGAATTATATAATATGTCCAAATCATTAGCAACAAGTAAAATATCTTCATCATATAAGACTAGAAATATAAACTTAGTCCCACCGATCTTTTAGTAGATACAACGATCAACAATATTGTTTTGAAAACCATAAGATATCATGGTATCATTAAAATTAATATACCATTATTAAGAAGCTTGTTTAAGTCCATATAGTGATTTCTTAAGTTTACACACCATATGAACTTTTCCTTATATGGAAAAACCTTTAGGTTGATCCAAATAAACTTCTTCCTAGGGATCACCATTCAAAAAGGCATTTTTCACATCTATTTGACGTAGCTCTAAATCAAACTGAGTCACTGATGCTATGATTATTCTCAATGAGTTTTTTTTAGATAGGTGAAAAAGGCTTTTTATAATAAATTGCATCCTTTTGAGCATAAACTTTGGCAATAAGTCTAACTTTATACCGTTTAATATTGCTATTTGAGTCATGTTTCGTCTTGAAGACCCATTTTTATCTGACTTGCTTAGAAACTTTTGGCAAATCATCAAGGTCTTAGACTTTTTTGTGCCATTGAATTTAACTTATCTTTTATAGAATCAATCCATTTATTATACTCATCACTTTTTATGGCTTATGAAAATGAAACAAGATTATTATTAATGTGATAATCAAATTCTAACTTTTGTAATTAAACCACATAATCATCAAAAATAGTTGATCTCCTTATTCTTACGTGTTTATTCAAAGCTATTCCACGCGGTTCATTTAAATTAATTTGTTGTATGTTAGTTTCTTTACAAAGTGTTGTTTTATCCAAATGTTGTCTATAATTAATTTGTTTTTGCAATGTTGGGATAATATTTGGTATATATATAGATACTAGAATATTTATAGGTAATGGAATATCAACCGTTATTTCACTAATATCCACAACACATTTTTCAGTCCCATTAACTTCTCCATTTTTAATAAAATTGGCATTAGATGTTTCAATAATTCTTTGACTATACATTAAAACCTATATACCCTTTAGATTTTTCTGGGTAACCAATAAAGTAACCACTGAGTATTAGAGAATCTAATTTCTTTTCCTATGGATTATAAACTTGTGCTTCTATTAGACAACCTTAAACATACAAGTGTCTTATACTAGGTTTCCTTTTAGTCCATAACTTAAAAGGAGTTTTAGGGACTGCCTTATTAGGAATCCTATTTAGCAAATATACAACAATTTTAAATGCATACATTTAAAAGGTTTTGGGTAATGAGGAATTATTCATCATAATCCTAACCATATCATCAATTTCTTATTACACCTTTCTAGTACACCATTTTGTTGTGGTGTGCTGGCATAGTATACTGTGCACATATGCCATATTTCTAAAAAATATTTGCAAATGAACCTAAAAATTGCCCTGATTCATCATATTTTTCATAATATTCATCACCTTTTTTAGATATTACAATTTTCACTTTTTTTATCTAATGGCCTATCAACCTCCTTTACAGGCTCCTTAAAGGCGCTTGAAATTTTTTATTAAGAAAATAGACATATCCATAATATGAAAAATCATCTACAAAGGTGATAAAAAACTATTCTCCATTAAAAAAAGGGGTGTCAAAGGTCCACATATATTATTGTGTATAATTTCAAAGAGCTTAGTACTTCTTGTGGCTCCTTTCTTACTATATTTGGTTTGCTTTCCCTTAATGCAACCCACATATACATCAAGATAAGTAAAATATGAATTCAGAAGTATTTCATTCTTTACTAATCTTTCTAATCTTTCTTTGGATATATGACCCAAACGTTTATGTAACAAGTAAGCTAAACTATTATTTATTATGTTATGCTATATGATAAACATAAAATAAGGATTCAGAAAAATTAACATCAAGTTTCAATTATATAAACAGTCTATGAGAATTCCATAACCAATAATGAAATTATGTTTAAATATACTAAAACAACCATCACAAAACTTAAAAGTAAACTTACTTTCATCAAGTTTAGAAACATAAATTAAGTTTCTAGAAATTAAAGGTACATAGAGAGTTTATATTAGATCTAGGTGCTAACCATTATTTAATATTAGACAATAAGTCCCTGCACCTTCAATTAGGACCTTCTTATGGTTTCTTATGAACAGAAAGTTCTCAATTGCGTTTATGGTTTGGATTGTAAATATTCCTGCATAACATTAGAAACATGATTCGTAGCACTAGAATCAAGCCACCAAGTATTCTAAGGAACTTTAGTTAAGTTTAGTTCCAAATATATAAAAAAGTTAGACGTACCTTTCTTTTCAAACCAAGCTTTACATTTCAAACAATCTTTTTGATAGTGTCCCTCAATTATCTATCTTTTGTTCCTTCTTATCAACATTATTAATAACCTGTGTTGCTTTAGCAGGCTCTTTCTTCCTAAATTTCTTGGATTTTAGATTTTGAATCTTGCTAGCTCCTTGACCTACAAGGTTAATTGAATGAACTCCTTGATTCTTTAGCCTTGTTTCCTCCTGAATGAGCATATTAGACAATTTATTAATAATCCATTTATCTTTTATAATGTTGTAGTTAATTTAAAATGGTCCACACTTAGGAGGTATCTAGTTCATAATGAATTGCAATGAGAAGGAGTCATAGACTATCATACCTGGGGTCTTTAATTTTACTACAATATTCATCATCTTTAAGGCATGTTACTATATACTCCGCGACCCATCAAACGTTATAGTTGTGAGTTTATCCATTAGTGTACAAGCGAGGGACTTATTCGCAAAACGAAAATGTTCTTCCACACATTTGAGGTTGGTTTTTAGCACTTTTAGTTTGTGGAATAATGGTTTTAATATTGTTGGCAATAGTCATTCACATAAAATTAATACATAATCTATTAGACCTTCCCCATGCTTTATAGTTTGTTTTCTCAACCTCACTACTCGTATTCCTAATGGCAGTAGATTTTTCTTCCAAAAGTGCTAAATCAAGATCCAAAACACCTAAATGGAATGTGACTTGTTTGCATCATTTAGAGAACTTCAAACCATTAAAAAAGGTAATAAAAAGCATGTAAATAAAGAGAAATAGCTATAAATACATAAATGCTCAACAAATTACCATATTCAAATAATTAATCATTTAAAATATACTAAAGGTGTTCTTTAGGTAAACTCAACAATATATTATCATAAGTTTAATATCATACAAACTTTATTAGGTAATAAAATAATAACTCATCAAATACAAATAATATCTTTGGATAAATAACATATTTGACAAGTATTGAATATTGATTTTCCTCTATTATGTTTGTTAGTCATAGAGTATCAACTAGTAAACATAACTTATCTACACAATTAATTCAATAATAGAATTAATATTTTATGAATAAATGACTATTTATACATAACAAAAATTCACTTAATTAATTTGTTTACTTTGGTGACTATCAAATTATCTTTTTATAATGTCATGAATAAATGTAACATGTAATTTTAAACTCTAATCATAATATGTATAAAGCTAATATGAATTATTGATAAAATTAGTAGAATATATAACATTAGAATAAAATAAAATATGGAATTTAATTCTGGAAACAAAAAATATTTTAAAAATAATAACTTAAACTAGAATGTAGACATGAACTTTTAATGCTGATAATAAGTGGATGAATTATGTAATAGTGATATTTACATCATTCTTCCATTATTGTCTAGCAGTTGGGACATTTGGCTTTCACCTAAGAGACTAGGGTTTAATTCTCAGCAAGGAAAAACCTACACTTGAAGCTTATTTTCTTCATTTTACCTACATGTTATGCTTTTTTTTTCCTCATTTTAAAATTTGTACTCCACTTGGATTCTAACATAGTAAAAAGATATGGTGAAGTAAATCACACGTTAGTATAGACTTTATATTCGATATACAAAATGCACAAGAAGGGGGATTGAATTGTGTATCCTTTTTTGTGAATACAATCCCCTTTTTAATTTCTTTGAAAACTTGTTTTTTCAAAACTACTAAGTAAGAATATCACAATGTATTGTAATTAACTTCTAAGTACTTGAGTAAACAATATAAATTAAAATCGAGAGTTAGAGAGTAAGAGTCGACAAACAGTTTTATCCTAATTCACACTAAACCGTGGGCTACATCTAGTCCTCAGAATCCTTTCTGAGATTTCACTATACTTCTCAAAAATACAA
>JANIHZ010000208.1:52638270-52655815 GCA_027478365.1 Erythroxylum rufum | reverse complement strand
ACTTAAAACCAAACAATTCCTTAAGGTTTCACTTTCACCACCAATCATCAGTGACCCCCCTTAACGAAGCGCTTTAATTACAACCCTTCTCTCCTTGGAACTTTACAGGGAGAATGCTCTTAATTGAACGAAGTAACTTTCAATGCAGACTTGGTCTACTTGGTACAGCCAAATTAAGGGGCGGAGTTGCGACTCGAAGCCCTGACTAAAGGGTTTTGTTGGTCTTATGGATCACGCCTCATACCACGAGTGGGGTGGAGTTGCGACTCGAAACCCTGACCAAAGGGTTTTGTACCGGGGTTCGAGTCGCAATTCCACCCTGGCAGACCAAAGCGGACAATACCTAATGGGCCACGGCTCAAAGATTTGGGCAAATCCATAAGCGGGGGCTACTCCCTTGTGAGCTTCGGAACCCACCCAAACTAATATTAATCTGATAAAAGACCACGGCTATTTGGTTTTTATTATATAGTAATGTTTTTTGGATTAAATTCAAATAAATGCATTCATGCCACTCATTTTATTGCTTGTTTGAAACAATAGTCCATTCTTCGAATTTTCACCAGTGTAGAGGGCAGGATAAGTTCTTTTCCTTTCCGGACATTGAAGTTTCCTAAGCAACTTCGCCATCAAAGAATGAAACAATAGGTGAAAATGACATTGGCCTGTAGACTTGCTTGTGTGAAAGTGAAACATTGGCAAAAAGTCCCTGTATTTTTCCCTCAAAGAAAACAATTATACCTTTACCACATCAAATAATTGAAACTTCTTTTCTCTCCCAATGGTCGAAATTGTTGCTTAAATAATTACTGTACGTACCTTAAAATTAAAAACAGACATGATCGTATCAGTAGAACAACCTAGTGAATCCAAATTGAGGTCTAGTGTTCCGATAAGGAAAAGCAAGGTATTAGGTAAAGGGTTCTTGTTGCTTTGCATATTATATTTTTAGGTTTTAAGAAACCATCATCCTCAGGTCGACCTTGTTGTTGGTTATCAAGTAACATAACACCACCTACAACTCTACCTAGTAGAGCTACGACCTGCAACAGTAGGTCCAAGGACATAGAAGCTTCATATTCACAGCGTTTGATATTATATCATTCATTGTCTTGAATATCTTAATTTGATCGACTGAAGCAACAACTTTTTTACCCTTGATCAATCATTTTTCTTAGATTTTTTAGTAAGACTAAGAGAAGGGCGTTAATTTCTATGGCTGCTTAACCAAACTTCATGTGTTGATGTTGGAAAATGCATCTCTGAGGATGAAATTGTGCCCATTCTTCTTTACAGGGCTAGGTAATATGTATAGATCCGTTATATTAAAGTTCAAGTTTGACGCAGATCTTATGATTATATATCTGTTAGTTGGTGGTTAATTATAAGTTGCACGGAAAGTGAACTTGTAGCGCCAAATCATATCGTCATGTATCTTTTTCTACTGATATGATTGAATTGAAATACAAAGGTGGGGTTGTGGAAAGACTCGATTTTCCTGAAACTATATCAATCTAGCAATCAAATATTGGGCATGTATCCCACCATTTCCAGCATAATGTACTCCTCCTACAATTAATCTCAAATAAGAGGATTAAACTTAAACATATAAAAAGTGAACTCTGATGGAGAATTTGAGTCTTTGTGAATGAATTAAATGTTAGAAGACTGAGTATCTTTCAACTTCATTTTCATTCCTTATACCACCGTGTCCGGCTGTCGGCTTAGGGCGGCTGTACCATGAAATCGAAATCATATTCCATTGGCTAAGTCACATTAACTTTTGGTCCTATTTGCCAAAGGAAGACAGTGCGCATCACTATCCAATTTGGAGTTTTACATGAAATGGTGGGAATTTGAAAGCCAACTGTCTTTTGACAGAGTTGATTAGAAGCGAAAGAGATAGAAGGACCAAGTCTTACCAAATAAAGGTTGCAAATCCATGTGCCTTAAATTCATGTTCACCTGTTGTTTCTAGACTCCACCATGTTATGCAATGACTAGTAGCATTCTGAAATCAATAGCTTTCAGTGATGTACTCAATCGCGGTTACAATGGTTGCTATAATTGATAACATAAATATATATCCTTAGGGTTATTAAAGCAAGTAACCACTTGATCTCCTTTTGTCCCTTTTTTTCACAAAATTTATGATTTCATGTTATTCTAGTAAACATTAAGGTACAAAAACCTTAAATACATAGCAAAAACAATCTACTATACACAATTACAATAGACCCCATGTAGCTCTAGCTAACTAATGTTTGCTTCATTTTGTCATTTACGTAGAAGTAAGAAAAAAGGATAGCAACAGAAGACTAAACTTTTAGCTTAATTAAAGGTGTTCAAGTAATGAAATTAATCGATTGATTAATAATTAACAACCCCCAAATTCTCGAAAAGAGAAACTAGAAGTCTTCTCTGGGACTGGGATGTTCCCTCCGGCATGGCGTAGCCCTAAAGTGAGAGATACGTCTCCTGTGGTCCCAAACCTTACGAGTGTAGACCCGATGTCTGCAACATTGGCATTGGCAGAGGTGGTCCCATAATGTTCAGCTGCAGCCATGCTTCCGCGGCGACAAGTTTCATCGGCCAAGTCATGGAAAGTTTGGCCAAGTGGCGGTGGTGGCGCCATATCTGTGGTGGTGGTGGTGGGGGAGGAAGTGGAGGGTCTTGCTTGGTTTTCCGAGAAGCACTGTCTATTGATTGTAAGGAGTGAAGGGTCACTATCAATGGCATTGATTTCGGATCTTTTGCCTGCTGGTGAGGTTAGTATTGTTGTTGATAGTGTTGGTGCTGTAGTTGTCGTTGCTGTTGTGGCAACTGGTGGTGCTGTGGATGTTGTTGTTGTAGTGGTATTAGTAGTACTAGTCGTAGGCATTGGTGCTTGTGCAAGACCACTGTTATTGTTATAGTGGTTTTGTTTCTTTTCTCCATCTCCTCCTGTTCCTTCCGAGTCTTCCTCTTTGTTCTCGTGTTGGTACATCTCTTCTACCATTGGTTTCCACAATCGAACCCTCGCATTTATAAACCAATTTGATACCTAAGATCATAATATATATATTAGAGGACTCATTACGCTATCCAACTTCAATACTTTATCATCTACCATGGAACAATCTAATGTAGCGGAATCTTAATTCTTTCTAATATGATCTAACTTCGAATGGGTCAAGTAAGGCACAATTTGGTATTCTAATCATTCCAATCAAGGCAACTGTGCATGATATTAATGATATGCCCAGAATAAGCATGGTATAATACATCTAATTAATTTTCAATTTCCTTCTTTTTTGGCAAACCTGTGACAAGTCCTCAAAGTCAACACCCACCACTTTATAACACGTACATAAAGAGCTGAAAAATAGCAACAACTCATGCATGCATATTATAGGTCTTGTTAGAATGAGAAGAGGTTAAAAGTTGTTTATCTACTCTTAAACATCAAAACGTTTTAAACATGCAAACTCAACTGGAACTCAGTGAGATAATAATAATACTAGTTTGGGACATGAAAAGAAGAACATAAATACTAAATCAAATGGTAATTAACAAAATAAATTTAGAGATACTAATGTTGGCTTGGAAATGTTCGTTCCTATTCATGCCTTTTGCTTGTTATTCAATGCTATTAGTTAACAAGAACAAGAGTACGAAAATCTATTCCAATATATCTCAACCATCCAATTAATTACATTGGTGAGATGTGTTGAGAACATGAGAGAATTGAGCGGGACAGAAGATCTGTTCCTTGTATTAAGAGCAAAACATAAAAGCTATCCATGCAAGACCTCGAAAAGACTTGCTTTATCTAATGGACATTACACTATTTAGGTTCATAATAAAATGGACACTTTATTTATTAACCTTATCTGTCGGACATTTATTTTTCAATATAAAGACATATAAACACGTACTTGTTTCAATATGTAATGCCCTCTGGCCTCTACCATGTGAATTATATGCGGTTATGCGAATAACTTGCACGCTTATCTAGATGAAAACAATTTAGGGCACATTTTGCACGTTCATAGTTTTAGTCGTAGATCCTAACATCTTGGTGATCTAACCTTAGAAGGAGGCTAGAACAGTTCATCATAAAGAAACTCTAAAACAAGATCTACAAACTTGGAATGATAGGGGAGGTTTAAGAACTGAGAAATGGCAAGTAACAATTTCTACCGGTCAAAAAGAACACTTCAAGGTACAAAACTGTGTAAATTAATGGCTGGTCTCGTGTGGTTGGCCAGTGTTATTTGAGGACAGAGAGTGATCCAAATTTTTATGTCTCGCCTATCATGTACTTGCAAACACTTTTAAATACTTGTAAGTTCCTTCACTATATAGTTATTTATGTCTACTTCAGAATCAGATTTTTCAATGAAAATGAAGCCAAAAATAGATATATCTTTCTCGGAGGCAAATGCAAGAAACTTGAGAAGGAAACACAAGACAATGCAAGTTATGATGAGCTTACTGATGGTTTCTTCCAAGCCTCTCAAGTGGTTCTTTTTCATTTTCTTTCTTAAATTTTAGTTTCAATCTCTTTTTAAGCTATGAGGCAGGATGCGTTGTTGTGATGCTCAGTACAAGAGAGCCCAAAAAACGTGAAACCTTGTTCCTAGGTCAGGCTTGAGGAGAGAGTGGACATATAGAGAGAGACTACCAACCTGATTTCTTGATAAACCTGTCTGTCGAGCCAATAGATGCTTATCTGCGTCGCTTGGATACCTGAGAAAGAGACCAGAAAATGACATCAGACACCTTACTAAAAGCGTATAAAGAGACACGGATGCTTTATGTACCCTAGATTGGATATTGTTTCTCTGCACGGGCGTGAGAATCTAAGAGAGGAAAGATCTGATCAGCACACTAGCAGCGACCAGAGGTACCAGTAGTTTAGAGGACAACTACAGCCACTGATCAATCTTATTATGTACCTACCTCACTTACTCTAAAAACAGAGAAAGGATGTGAGAGATAAAGGTAGAGACAACTAGGAAAAGGTTTGGTCAGTGAAATTATACTTTAATAAAGTTGGTTTTTTTTCATATTAACTAATTTCTGGGTCTGTATGTAAGGGTCTAAACAGGCAACTAGAAAACCTTTAAAAGCTTTTGCGCTGACAGGACAACATCCAAGGACACTGCATGCTGTTCATCGCTTTAATCACCAATAACAAAAAAGTTAAAGAAAAAAGGCAACAGATACAGAACAAGGACTCCACTTGGATCTTGTGTATCCATCATGTTTAACTAATCATAAAGTATGATTATCTTATCTTGAACAATAATTGATCCTGATAACTTTAACTTTCGTTGATTATCATAATCGGGCAAGGATAAAGTAAACGTACGGGTGGAGAAAATGCTCAAAAAGCCAGGCTCTCAAAATGTTGACAGATCGTTCAGGTAAGCCTCTTTGGGGCCTCCAAGCTTCTTGTTCCATCATGCCTATTTGGTGAAAGGCTCTTTGCTGTCTTAGGCTTTGTTCTAACAACCTTAGCCTTGGTGTCTCTCCTTTTGTTATGCCTGAGGTCCCAGTTGCGTCTTTTTCTCCAAGTAGCTCACAGCTGTGCTTCAATTGTGCTGCTATAGCATCTTTTAGACAACGAAAATGCCGAGACATGGCCTTCTGGGCAAGTGCTGTGTAAGGAACTGCGGCTCCATACCCCATCACTAGATCGAATGAGTTCACCACCATTTGCATTTGTTCGCAGTAATGGTTGTATCGTCGATCGACCTGCATTTTTCAGACAAGAACATCAACGGACAAAGTGACAACCGTTAATCAAATTTCATCAATCCCAATGTTCCAGAAAAAACAAAAGAAAAAGAAGATGAGTAGAGGAGGGGAGTACGAAGGTGATTGTCACTGAATATTGATCGACCATTTAAAGACAAATAAGAAAGCTGAAAGCTACAGTGGCAATTAATATGAAGAATATACTAAGAGTCATACGTTACAAAGAAGAAGCAGTAACATATCAACATCTTTATTTTGCAGATGAACATAATTCAAGAAAGGATATAAATAATAGTATTATGCGTGATATTGTTTGCTGATGTTCATGAAACTTGGAAGGGGATGGTCATACTGATGACAGTGAAAGAAAAATAACAAGTTCCCCTTGCAAGATTATTATGACCATCATAGCACTCTTTGTCAAGACATTGTTGCTCTTAAAGGAAACCAGAAGAAGAAGAATAAATGCTTGAATCAGACTGGTACAGTGAAATGATTGTCAATGGCAACAAAGAATATCCTCGTGTTCTTTCGCTACCCTCTTCTTACCCGATTCAAACTAATTGACAGGCTTGCTTGTGTATGTTTAAACAAAATAGAATGAGAAGAAAAGGTAAAGAAGTAGAAACAATAAACAAAAACTAAAGGTTCCCAAGTCAACTAAGATTATGTAATACACCATATTGGCCTTCTTTTTCTCTCTTCTCTTAAAGATTACTATGACAGGTATGGACAGTTGCTAACATAATAACTTCCCCACGTAAGACGGTGGCTTAACAGTCATCTTCTCAAACAGGAGAAACGTCGCTTCTTGCTGGACTCATCAACCTATTAACAGTAGTCTCTCAGGTTCTTTAAATTGTACAATGACTACTCTAAAACACAACCTCTAATCAATCAATCAGTGCAAACTCGAAAAGATTATACATTTTTGCTCACGGAAACATAAATGACAATTAAGCTAACTATACCTCCTAGATCTTACGAAACCCTATTGCCACAAAGCATGCTTTTTGTAAAACTTTTTGTATTTGATGATCTTAAAATATATAGAGCAAGAAGTGGTTGGAATTTTTATGTTTCTCTGTCCCCATGGTTTTGAAAATTAATGGAGTAACTGAGTTAAATAAAGGAAAATGATGAGTCTGGACTATTGAAAAAGGGGGAAGGTGGAGAAAGAGAAAGCTAGAGAGAGAGAGGGAGAGATTACATGCCTCATCAAGCATCGTCAAAAGCTTGACCTTTCTCCTCTGATGCTCGATTCTATCGGCGGCCGACAAAAGAGGGACGTCCTTTGTTGAAGAACATGAACCGCCGCCGCTGCCACCACTTCCACCACCGACGGGATTATTGGAACTAGGGTTTGAGTTGTGTCTACCCAACTTGTTCTTCTTGAACTGTCCTCTTCCAACACTACAAAATTCTTCTAGCAACTCTTGTGCTATTTTCACATACTTGGAGTTTCTTAACACGTTCACTACTCCTAACGAAGACCCAAATCCAATATGAACTTGGTGATTTTGTGGCCCTTGTAAATGCAATGACTGGTGTTGAACTTGACCACCAAAATTCTTGTAATAATGGCTCGCGCCAGAAGATGAACCTCCAGCTCCTTGATTGTAATATAAAAGTCCACCATCTCCCATCCTTAGTTCTTCAGCTTTCGCTACCTCCAAATGTTGTAACGATGATGATAATGACAAAGAAAGTCCTTGTCCTTCCACAACACTGCCGATCTCACTCGGGTTATTGACATGATGAACACTAGTGTTTCCAGTTTGTTGTGAACTATCAGGAACCCATGTCAATAGTGGTGGAGAGATCACAGTACTAGCACCAAAACCTCCTCCAGGTCCTGAGACACTAAACTCTGGAAGAGAAGTTGATGGGTTAGGAAGCAACACGTGAAGTGTAGAAGAAGTTGAAGGTGGATGTGGGTGAGAAGGGGTTGGAGATGGTGATCTGGGCTGTGGATTCATGAGAAAGAGTTGCATGGCAGCAGCGGAATCCTCATTAATGCCTGAAATCTGATGATGATGATGATGTGCCAGACTACTCTCTCGGTTATCGTGATTCTTTGAATCTCCTAACGGACCTAATCCTCCTACCATGTTTTGCCTGTTGTTGACGTACCAGTCATTGGTTGCTTCTTGTTGTTGTTGCCTCCGGTAATTAGATTGCAACTGCTGGTCCAACAATTCAGTAGCCGTGGCTGGTACTCCACCGGGAGGAAAATTAAACATCTCCGACAACATTCCGGCTGGTTCGTAGACCGGTAGGCCTCCGGAGACCTCCTCTTCGATGCCTACCAAAGGTGGTGGAGGTGGCTCGTAGCTTGCTTGAACTCTAAGTTTATCTCTACGGATCTGCCGTGCTAAGTGATGCTGGTGTTGGTGTTGCTGTTGTTGTTGGTGGTGATGTTCCTGACTGCTTCTCTCGAAGCCATTCGAGAAGGAGAAGATAGTCTGATGGTAGTCCTGTTGGGACATAGAATAATCAGCAGAACTTGAATTACTGCTTGGGATTGGAGCAATTGGCTGGTGATGAGTTGTAGCTATCTTGAGAATTGGATGAAGAAGTGGAGTTGCTATCCCCATATCAGTATCTTGACAATCATCATCTCCTGTAAAATCACCCCACCCCTTTGCTCTATCTTTCTCAATTCACCTGCTAAATGGATCCGTTAGAGACACACCAAGCCAAAACAACCAACACCCATCTAGTAAAAACTACACCTTTAGATATCAAGAGAAGACCAGGAGACTAAAGAACTGGAGATGAATAGAGAAATAAACAAGAAAAACTCTGTTATAACTCCTTTTTACGATAAATTTTGTATAGTTTGGCTTTGTTCATCGTCTAATATATCTATTTATACACACAAACAGACACACACTTGGAAGTATACCTCTAGTGAGTTGCAAAGAGTGTGAAACGTTGTAAAGCTTTCAGACATCGTTTTCTCTTCTGGGGTACAGAAAGCTTCGTGAATTCCCACTTCTCTCTCTCACTCTCTCTCTAACTGGTGCTGTCCTCTGTCTGCCGTCTCTCTCTCTTTTTCTTTCTCTTTGTGCTTGCTCTTTGCAGCACTAGTGAGTGTGCCTTCGTAATCACTAATTAGTAATTACCCCTCTCTCTTCCTTCCTTTTGACAGGTTTATATTTTCAACAAAATCAAATTTATAAAAGGAGAAAAAAAAAATGGAGGCTTTGGAGGAAGAGGTCTCAATGTGTCCCACAGAGCCATGCCAAAAGACCAAAAGAAATTAATTATAGAAGGAAAAAAGAAGAGGTCGCATTTTTTAAATCTTCAAGTAAATTAATAAAATGATTTATTATTATATTAACCGGTGCATAAAATATAAAAGAACAAGAAATAACAATGAGTTTGAGCATATAATATACACATGATCTTGTAAATGAGCGAAACCTCCTACGTCAAATAATGTGTGGTTGAGGGCAATTTGGTGAATTGAAAATTAGAAGCATACAAATCCACAAGAAAGGAAGAGACAAGCTGTGGGATTATTTTGTAATTAGAAATTAATCATATTAATTCACTGTGAAAAGACGAAAATGTCACCTCAATATGTTGGCTATAATTGTCATTTTCAAAACGTCATTTGGAAACCAACACAAACTACGGAATAAAAAAAAAGATAAGGTCAGTACGAAGTCATCTCAAATGATCCAAACTACCACCATCCTTCAATTTGATTTATGTGACCATAATGCCCTAGCCAATGATTATTTCTACCCCGAATAAATTCTAGTTGGTAAGGTCAATTCGGACAACTCAAGTCTTTCTATTTTCTCTTACGCCCGTTAATACGACGAAGCAAGCAAGCTATCAATGGAGGGGCAAAAGGAGGTTTGTAATTGGTATTTGGCATTTGGCAATATAGGAAAGGCCACACGCAAAAGATGACTGCCACGTGCCATAGGTTTTCGTGTATTTGTATGTATAGAGGAGGAAAGGGCGCTGAAAGGCACATGTAACCGTTTTAAGGTTTGGCAATGTCAAGATGGGCATGTTTTGTTATCCTTATTACATGTCGAATTGCTTTTTCTTTTTTCTTTTTCATTAGAAAGATAGTCTCTATTATTATTAAACTGTTATCCTTGTCTTGTTCATTTTTTGTTAGTTTAATGCTAAAACATTACAACTTTAGCGGATTGATGAACAGCACATTATGGTTTAGGAGATGACATCTAACCTGGAAGAAAATGACTACAAAGAAGCATTTCAAAAGACATAAACTCAATAGTGAACTCACTTTTGCCTGAAATCAAGTAGTACCTTTTATTACTTTTGTTATTAATTCTGAGAGGTGAAAGGGTAGAATCTCGTTTTCGATTTAATTACTTGTTATTATTTTTAAATTATTATTAGAAAATCAGGAATTTCATTATTGGTGCCAACTATAACACGATATATACTTAACTATATATTAAGCAGGTTGGCAAGGAAGCCGTTACTTATGCCGTGTGAAAGAGGTGCTACTGCTGTTGTTGATTGATATATACTCCCATCTCATGCAAAACTTGTAGTTGGAGTTGGATTTGCAATTATGTCTTCTATAGTTACGTTTGCTTATGATATATCATCCTTAAGTTTCACTTCCACTATTCCTAGAAGGTTGAACTCGACTCCTAGTTTTCCTACAACATCTATTATTCTATATAACAATTCACCCTCCTCATTAATACAATACTAGTGCTATAATTAATGAAAAAAAGAGATAAATTTGATATGCAAACTCATTAAATGAAACAAAAGTACAATAATGATTAAAAGTGTGATAAGGTTCAAGGTCTTTTTAATGTTCTAGTTCGATCTTGATCCCACTTTTGGTTTTGAAAAATATTTCAAAGACTCAGTGTAGGCACATCGCTTGAGAATGTAAGACACCAAGCGGTACTCATTACTCAAATCAATGCATTGTTCATCTAACATGCTTGCATCTTCTTTAATGGCTAGCTTGGCCCTCAACCATCGACAAGGGTCCCTTGCAAATGAGATAATTATATCTAGTGCATCAACGATTTGTCTCAACTATAAGTTGTCAACATATACATAGCTGTGAGAAGTTAATGAACCTCACACCAAATGTCATATATACATATATGTGGAACACTACTAATTGAAAATATTAAAATATTTTCCAACTAAAATTGCAATAATAGGAATTGGCAATTCGAAACACAATTTAAACAAAAAAACAGTAACGAAAAATACCATATTTTTCAATGTAATTGCCTTATACTCACCCTTCTTCTTTCATTTATTGACTGAGATCGTTCATTAAAAATTCAGTCCAAATTCTCTTTACTTTCTAATTCTCTACCCCTTTTACTATAAGACAATGAGCCATTAACTTCTTGACGCGGAGCTAGAGACCGGAAAATCTATTTGTTTATTTATTGTGTTTTATTTTTATTAGGATTACAATGACATTTTTATCCTTGTTGTTAAGTTCTAGAGTATTATAATTCAAAATACTTCTTTATTGTATTGCGAAAGAACCTTTGCCTATTTTCAATCAAAATATTCTATTTATCTTCAGATTTTCATCTACCTTTTAAGTTCTTTGTAGATCTTATATTAAATCTGCATTTTCTGTATTCTTCGATTAGAGTACTGCATTTCCGCACTGCGTCACTTCTTTAGCTAGTTAATTTGGAAACTAACCATCGACAAATTGGTTTTATTGGTATCCATATTTTGGGCGTGGTCTTCCATGTGGGTATTTCTAGTTATTGTTTCCGATTTCCTATTTTGGATACTTTGAGTTGTTACGTCTTTCTAATTTGCATGTCTATTTCTTTTTCTTTTCTCCCCGAGTAGTGCCTTTCTAGTTATCTCATGCCATGTTCATATGGCTAACAGTGAAAATTTTCATTCTGTGACAAGTTTCTTACAAACATGCGATACTTTAAGCCATTATCTTAAATTTAAGAAGGTTCATGACGTAGTTATCCAAAAGTTCTCAAAAGCTAATTAAAAAGGGAGGAAAAAGAGACTTTAAGACTCGCCTGAATGGTTAAGAAGGGAAAAGTCCATATTATTCCCTCAAATTATTTATATGAAATTAGTATTAACCCATCGAGCGTGCACACACACTCTCTCTCTCTACTTATATGAAAAAATCTCTCTTTTTATAACCATCCTTCACATTTTCGTGAAATAAATGGACATGAGAGTCTCTTAACAGGGCAACCAATTTTCTATTGGTACAATTTATAGTAATTTTCCCTAGTTAAAGACAATAGTGGTTACACGTGTATTTACCTTATTGATGTAGCACCCCACCCTTTTGAGACACGTGCCCGACATCTTAAGTGATGTTCGAGTGCGCATCCCACAAGGGTGGCATGCTAGAACAGTCAAAACTCATTGAAACTCAATACAATTTTTTTCTTTCATATAGTTGTGCGGAAATCAATATTCAAATTCGGCCTATACTTTTATTTCATAAAACTCGAAGTCACAAATGTCATTACACTTTGATCAATCTCTTTTACAAACCTTTCCACTTTGGAAAGTTATTACAAAACATAAATAATCATATACACATGATACAAAATTTTCGTAAGACTCCATTTGATACAAAATAAGAAAATATAAATGCAGACGCAATCTAATCTCGACCTCTATCTCTTACTTGAATGTAGTAGGTATACTCCCATTTGTCTAACGGGGTACTCTTTAGAGCCTGAAAAATAATTACAAATTTTGGATGAGTTTTGTGAACTCAATGAGGTATCAATCATCGATGGTTCACTCAATTCATGCATCACATCAACACATATAACAATTTATTCATATCTTTGGAAATTCACAAAATATCACATTTCACTTTCAGAACAATCATCATAATCATTCCACTTACGTAAAATTATGCATATCAAGTATAAATGCAATGCATGTGAGACTCTCTTTTATTTATTGTTATCGTTGTGACCGAATGCCTTTTTACTAGCTCATATCCCTTAGTGGATATTGAGCTATGTCAAATTATGTCCCATATCTCTTAGTAGATATCGGGTACATTCACAACTGAGCCCGAGGCTCTTTCACATTCTGAGCTTTAAGCTCTTTTTTTCACTAGCCACTCCAATCACAACTTTCTTTATCTTACATGCATTTATGTATGGAAACGCTCCATATATTATTTTCTCAATCAATCACATGCCTACACATTCACATTAAGATCACACTTTTCATCGGACCCAAGCTCCGGCATTCAACATCATTATTGAGTAACATTTATTCCGTCATATTCACATACAAGCAGCACTTCCTATACATTCTTGAATAATAAATCTTTGGACATTTTATTGTTCGGAATCAACACTCAAATCACATTCATAAAATAACTCAAAATAGAATTTAAGCAAATAAGTAATTAAGTGAAACCGTCTAAGTTACTCACAATACGCTCCAGATTAGCATTAGGTTTCAAGTTCTAGAAACGTCTGAATGCAGACATTCATCCTGCACATCATAATTATGCAATATACACATTGCACACACGTTACAACTTTGCACAATTATAAGAACTCATTTATGCACAAATAGGCATATGGACCATGTACAATGCATGCTCAATGACATTCCCAGGTATTTTTCCATATTTAAGGTCATAAAGTCATTCCTATATCAAAACTCACATAAGTAACATTTATAGTTAAAGCTTATGTCTCAATATAACCGCTTGAATCTAGTTTCATCACTCAATTGTTCACTTCAGATTTTTTTCAAAAAATCATTTCGGGTCAAATTTACATATTCTTTTTGACCCTAATAATGAAGTCATTTGGCAACACTTTCTTCTAGAAATATTTTCCCCTATGTTTTAAGTTTCTAATGACATTAAAATCATACAAATTGATCCAGTATTTCGAAAGATATTAGCCAAATAATTTGGACTGTTCTTAATTGTAACAGTATTCTATACTTGACTTCAATCCAGAAAATTGAAATTCTCAGGGATATAATTAAAATTCGATCTCTTCATATAATTTGTAGCCCTATCTCTCAAGTTAACTCCAAATAAAAAATCATCTTATTTAGAAATCTACAAATCATGACATAACCGAAATATCCAAGCATGTTCAGTGAAATCATACCAGTTCATACTATTCCAATAGATTCTCTCATTTTCATTCAATCAATCTTTTTCAAATCAATTCAGAATGCTACCCATTTTTATAGAGAGATATAATAATGTGTTAGGGACCTATTGGTTCAAGAATCAAGTCATTTGGAGGTCTAGAGAAGAAGTTATGGTTGAAAGAAACAAGACTGTTCAGTTTGCAAATAGGCTTTCGGGTGTGACAGATAAGGACAAAAATGTTAGACCATTTGTAAACACACCCACTCAGACTCATCCCACGTTTTACACTCGATCACTCTCAATTGATTTCAGCTTACTATGATTTTTTGTGGAGAGGTAGAGCAATGTATTATGAGTCCACTGGTTCAAGTCTTATGTCATTTGGAGGTCAGACGAAGGAGATATAGCCAACATACTGAAGGATGTTCGTCAGCCTCCAACCTTCAAAGTCACGATCGTTTGAACATCAGTAGGGTCGCGATCATCTGGACGATAGCCTCACGATTGTCTAGACGATAGCCTCTTTCCTAGTCGTACATCCTATCTTCAAATCTCCATAACTTTCAATTCAGAACTCTAAAAATTTCAAACTTTATATCAATAAAAATCTAAAAGAAAGATCTACAACTTTCATAAGACAATTTTGTCAAAATCTTCCTAGATCAATACAGTTTAATCAAGGAAGTTTCAGACACATTTTTACCCCTTTTTCGCTTTTCTTTCTTTTATTCTAACCAACTTCTCTGACTTATCTACTTTCACTATTTATCATTTAAACAATCTTTCTCATCTTAGATCATCATCTTACAACTATTTTCCTAACTCTAAATTCATTCTTTTGTTCATCTCTGAAAACACTCACATATTCACGTATATGCATACATTCTCAGTAAAGAGAAACAGAGCCTTCATTTCTGTTTTCTTCAAAATGCTTCTGCACCTAGTTATATATATTTTCCACTACACTCATTCAGTACCATCAACTCTTCCATTTCATCTTAACTCATCTCTATATCACAAATTTATCTTTCACATTAACCCTTCACATATTTTCGGTTCATGTCTCCAACCAGCAAAAATATTCAAGTATGTATACATATATACACAGTGAAAAAGGAAAACATAGCATATATGTCTCTACCACTTGTGTAATTTCTGCACTCTTCTTATGCATATTTTCCTTGATATTTCTACTCAATAATCAACTCTACACTATCTGATAACAGAATAATCATCATATATGAAAATCACACATCAAAAATTTCATAACTTAAACCCTCGGTGTTCATGAAAAACACTCATTTTTCTTCATGATCATGCAATGACAAATAAATCACCCTTTTTGTTTCCTAAACCAACAACTCCAAAGGATTCACACAATATTTACTTGTTAAAACTCCAAAATCTTCTAATATCGAGAAGCCCTAATTTTCATGCAACCACTTACTTCATCTTGCAGATGGTTTGGGTCAGGTTTTCTTGAGGCAAAAGAAATAGATAACAAAGTGGGAGTGGTAGAAGATAAGGGAAAGCCAAGTTTAATTTTGTTGGATATTTGATGAAAAACTCTGTGTATTAGAAAGAAACTTGAAGAAGATAGCTACGAAGAAGATAACTAGGACAAGGATAATGTGCTTGGTCTTTCAAACTTAATCTTATAGTATAAGACTAACACCATCGTAAAGTAACTAAAAGTAAGTGACACTTGTCACTTATCTAGCTTCTAAAGCATTAACTATTTTCTCAATTAACTAATTTAATCTCCTCCCTATTTTTCTCCAATAGTCTCTGAATTTTCAAAAATCATTATCTCTAAAGTTTTGAAGTCAACTCCCAAATTTCTTTATCATCATTTGTTCTTATTTTTATTTTTATTCACCAATTTACTTGCCAATGGGCATTTTTCCTAATCCAGTAATATTCAACAAATTCTAAAATTCTCCTAAATTTCTAAATCAATAAACATAGTCTCCACGTCGATTTTCAATTCAATTAATTCACAATTCTCAAATAATCACATTTACAATCAATTATACCTGGAATATGTCAATGGATGCATGTACAATTATTTTCATGTGTAAAAAATTAAAATTCACATGTGTGTATGCTAACCTTATGCATGAGCACGAGATGCATTTTTCTAAAACTCTCATTGATCTTTTATATACCATATTTTAGGGTTATAACTCTTAATATGGGAACGGGATGTTATACTTATAGTCTGTTTTATTTGAATTCGGACGTTAATATTTTTTACAGCTCAATTCATCCTGAATATTAGGGTTAAATATAGTTTATTAGACTAAATCAATTCAAACTGGGTTTAAATTCGGAAATAATTACTCTTCCATATATCTGCATTTGTTTTAGTCTTACACTTTTACTCTTAATAGCATTGGATTTGTTTAGGAGAAAGGATCCATATATATGTTGCAAGTAGTTGACCAATATTAGTATCGTTAATTATACAGATTTATTTTCCTTTTCCTTTGTTAGGTCAAGGATGTTTATATTTTGTGATTTAATGACATATTAGTGTTTTCTTAATGTTCTTTTTTTTAATAAATAATTATGTATCCGTTATTTAGATTAGGTCTTTTTGAGGATGGGTATGTTTGATGCTTTTTATTTATCAGTATCATGACTTTAGGTCATTTTGCCTGGCAGGTCGACAGTGGTTTGAGGGTCATGTTTCTTCACGTTGCATATTTGATATTCTTTATCCCGGTGCTCCTACAACCAACTGTGTCAAGATGATATGTCTGGTGGGATGATATGTCTATGATCAGAAAATCAGCTGCAGGAAATCAGGGAAATTTTGTTTCCGCTATTAACTTCGCTTATTTTTATTTGAAGTTGAAATTGTGACGATATTTTAGGATCTTTTCCAGGATAGTACTTCGATCATAATGTCTTTATCAATGTCTTTATCGAGATTAACCCGTGATTTTTAGTTGTAGAATATGGAAATACACTGGCTTGTGTAAAACATCTTTGAACATTTATTAATTTGTTTTAATTCAAACCAAATCAGACAGTTATTATATTCTATATAATATAGTATTTACAAATGCACAACTTATTTAACATATAGTAATAATAATAATTATTATTAAGTTAATCAGTTAATTAACAGCCGTGATTAGTAATAATATTAATAATCATAATGTATTAATTATTCCATTAATTTAACTTAACTGGATAAAAAATAAATAAACTAAATTATAATCAATAGATTAATTAATTAAGTTAATCAGGTATAAATTCACAGCCATGAATTAAGTGTCATTGTAAACAAAGTTGATTAATGAACTATACTTTAAATATTTTTAATTAAGTAATGAAAAAAAATTGTCCCAGTGACATTTAATTCATGCTTGTTAATTTATAACTGATTAACTTAATAATAATAATTAATCAATCCATTGATTATAATTTATCAATGAATCAATAATATATAAGTAGTTTTTAATTATGTTTTATAATTTTTTATTTATCTAGTAATTATTAATCATTAATTGTGATTGTTCTACTAGTTTTAGATTAATTTAAAATTAAATCAGCCATAAATTTCCATTTGTAAACAAAGTATCATTTAATAAATTAATTTATTATATACTAATTATTATGAATTATATGAAAATTAATTAATTAACTATACTTTATACGCATTAAATTAAG
>JANIHZ010000208.1:52616852-52627902 GCA_027478365.1 Erythroxylum rufum | reverse complement strand
AAGATTTTCTTTTCACGCAATGTTCCCCGGGCAACTGCGCATCGGATCAGCCAGGGCTTATAGATCAGTTGCACGGCTAGTCTCGGCCGGTATCTCGGCATCCCCTTACTTCACGACCGTATGACTAGGCAGTATTTCCAGCATATTGTGGATGCTGCTCATCAGAAGCTGGCAGGCTGGCGGGCCTAGACCCTGTCGCTCGCTGGGCGGGTTACGTTGATCCAGTCCGTTCTGGCTGCGCTCCCCATCTTCACAATGCAAACTGTTCGGCTCCCGCATCAACTTTGCGACGACTTGGAGAAGCTTATGCGGGACTTTCTTTAGGGATCACACCCTGCTCAGTGCAAAGTGCCGCTTGTCAGTTAGGAGTCGGTCTGTCAACCTAAATCCGCCGAGAGCCTCGGTCTCAAGCGGATTCATCCTACCAATGATGCCCTCCTAGCGAAACTCGACTGGGCTTTACTGACGCAACCGACGTCCCTCTGGGTTCAGGTTATTCAAGCGAAATATCAGATGGATACTACCACGATCCCTCTCTCTCTTCAGCGACCGGGCGTCTCGGTGGTTTGGTGGGGCATTTCAGCCTCCTGGCCCCTAGTCCGACAGGGCAGTCGCTGGTTGCTGGGTAATGGCCGGAGGATCCTCTTCTGGCAGGATAATTGGGTTCTAGGGTGGGGCCCGCTCTTTCACGTGGCCACTTCTCCTATTCCGGAACCTAGCCTGACCGCCCCCGTTGCTTTCTTTGTGACTGCCGAGGGTAACTGGAAGTGGCCGGACATTCAAACACATCTTCCGCCTGACGTCTGTTCGACTTTAGCCTCTAATCAACCTCCTCTTGAGGCCCGCGATGACGATCAGCTAACGTGGGGGCCTACCTCTTCAGGGCGCTTCTCTGTGGCATTTGCGTATGCGCTCCAGGAGGGACCTTTCCAGGACCTGACCCACCATTTGTGGAAGCTTATCTGGACCTGGCCGGGGCCTCAGAGGATCCGCTCATACCTGTGGCTTTTGACTACCCAGAAATTGTTGACTAACCGGCAGCGGGTTGTTCGACATCTTACCACAGACGGAGGCTACCCGTTCTGTGGCCAGGAAGAGTCTGCCCTTCATATGGTGCGCGATTGCTCACGGGTTCACTCGTTCTGGTGCCAATTTCCTCGGACAATGGTTACTACGGAGTTTTTCCAACAAGACATGAGTACCTGGTTGTCGACTAACCTTCGTAACGGCTCGACTGTCGACCAGACAACCTGGACTACGATTTTTGGCGTTGCTGCCTAGATGCTATGAAAATGGCATAATAGTAGTCTGTTTGAGCAGGGCTTTGTTTGGGCGACGGAGGGTTCACATATTGTGATGGACTATGTGGATTGGATTGGTCGCGCTCGGATACTGGAAGAGTCTGTCTTCTCGCCCCGGGGATTGCCCGCGGGGCACCTTGTGCAGTGGACTCCGCCGCCGGAGGGTTGGGTGAAATTGAATTCGGATGGGGCGTGCCAGCCGGAGTCCTCCGTGTCTTCTGCTGGCGGCTTACTTCGCGATAGCCTCGGGAATTGGTGTGGTGGTTTCCAACATCTTCTCGGGCCGAGATCCCCGTTAACTGCCGAGCTTTGGGGAGTGGCTTCAGGTGGCCTGGGATATGGGGTTTCGACGCGTCTTGGTTGAAGTAGATTCTCTCGAAGTTATTAACATTCTTTCAGAGTCCCAGGGTATACTAACTGGGGATTTTCCTTTGGTTGCAGGTATCCGCAACTTTTTGCACCGTAATTGGGAAGTCCAGCTGTAGCATACATTTTGCGAGGCTAATCAGTGTGCTGACCGACTGGCAGTTTTTGCCCGCATTTTACGACCAGGTCTTCACCTCCTTTCGGAGTCACCGGAGTTTGTCCGGGAGCTTCTTCACAGCGACAGGCGTGGAGTTTCTTATCCCCGACAGTAGCACGAGTTTTTTTCTCTTTCCCTTTGTACGCAAAAAAAAAGAAAAAGAAACACTCTGTTCATCTTACAATACATAATGAAGCTAGCAGCAAAAAGGGAAAGCTAGGAAAGAAGAACAACAAGAAGGACAAAGCCTTAATGAAGGTTAATGAGGGCCAAATCCATAAAAAGTAGCATTGTTTCTTCTATTAGAAAGCTGGTTACCTTAAGAAAGATTGCTTTAAGAGAAAGGTCAGGTTCCAAAAAAAAAGGTAAGTACTATATTTCAGTATGTTTTGAATCAATCCTTATTGAGGTGCCCAATAATACCTGGTGGTTAGATTAAGGTGCAACTACTTATGTATCACATGTTATATAGGGATTCCTTTTAATCTAAATCATAAACAGAACTAAAGAGTTCCTGTATAGGGGTAACAAAATGAAGGCATGAATAAAAGGAATTGAGGCATATAGATTGATCTTAGACACTTATTGTTGTCTAGATTTTGAAAAGTGTCTTTATGTTCCTGGATGTACTAAAAATTTAGTTTCTATTAGTAAGCTGGATAAGATAGGTTTTAATTGTAATGTTGGAAACGGTGAGGTTTCTTGATATAAATGAAAGTACTATTATGGTTATGATACATTAATGGATGATTTATATTGTTTTAACCTTGTTGTTAATTATTTAGAATCCTTGTTTCATGTTGAAGACAATATTGGTAATAAACGTAGTGCACATAATGAACATTTTGCTTACTTGTGACATCAAAGGTTTGGTCATGTATATAGAGAAAGGGTGATGAAGTTAGTAAAAAGTAAAATCTTACCTTAACTAGATTTTACTGATTATGATGTGTGTGTGGATTGTATTAAAGGCAAACAAAGTAAACACATATCTAAGAATTCAGTCACAAGAAGTGCTGAGTTACTTGAATTAATACACACTGATATATGTGATCCTTTTCATTTTCCATCTTGGGGTGGTGAAAAATATTTTATCATCTTTATTGATGACTATTTACGTTATTGTTATCTCTATTTACTGCATGAAAAGTCTTAATTAGTGGACATTCTTAGGGTGTACATTGTTGCTCTGATAGAGGTGGTGAATATTATGATAAATATGAATGAGGATAGACATTGTCTAGGTCCATTTACAAAACTTCTTCAAAGTCGGAGCATTTATACACATTATACAATACCCAGTATACCATGACAAAATGGTGTAGCTGAAAGGTAGAATCGTACTCTTATAGTAGATGTATGCATTAAAGATAACAACATATCTATTTAATAGAATTCGTAGTAAAGTAGTTCCTGTGACACCTAATGAATTGTGGACAGGTAGGAAGGCTAGCTTGAGACACTTGCATGTTTGAGGTTGTCCAGTAGAAATAAGAATTTATAATCCTCATGAAAGGAAGCTTGATTCAAGAACCATTAGTAGTTACTTTATCGGTTATCTAGAAAAGTCCAAAGGGTATATATTTTATTATCCTAACCATGGTACAAGCATAGTCTAGTAATGCTAGGTTAATTGAAAATGGACAAATCAGTGGGAGTAGGGAACCATGAAAGGTGGACATTCAAGAAATTCAGGTTGAAAATCCTTCACCCAGTGTTTATTCTCAAGTTGCTGTTCCTTTTGTTGTATCACAGTCACGCAATAGATCGAAGCAACAAGTTAATATTTAAAACCCATAAAAAGAGAATGTCAATAATGAACTAGTAAATAATGTGCAAGTCACAAATTATCAAGTGATACCACAAGAAATAATATTGCGAAGGTCTATAAGGGAGAAAAGATCAGCTATATTAGATGACTATGTGGTGTATTTGCTTGAGATCAAGTGTGATTTAAGCATTGATAAGAATCCAGTCTCACTTAAAGAAGCTGTAAAATGTAACAATTCTGAAAAGTGACTTAATGTTATGAAAGAAGAGTTGAAATCTATGGATAATAATCAAGTTTGGAAATTAGTTGAGTTACCTGAAGGCTTAAAGCAAGTGGGCTGTAAATGGGTCTTTAAGATTAAAAGGGACTCAAAAAGGTAATATTGAAAGGTACAAAGCCAGACTTGTAGCTAAAGGGTATACTCAAAAGAATGACATTGACTTTAAAGAGACTTTCTCTCCAGTTTTGAAGAACAGCTCTTTAAGAATTGTTATGCCGTTGGTAGCTCATTATAATTTATAGCTTCACCAAATAGATGTAATGACCACTTTTCTGAATGGTGGCTTAGAAGAAGATGTTTATATGGACCAACCGGAAAGTTTTGTGATTGTAAAAAAATAAAATATGGTATGTAAATTAAAGAAGTCAATATATGGTTTGAAACAAGCTTCCTGACAGTAGTATCTTAAATTCAATAATACTATTATCTCATATGGTTTTATAATGAACACTATTCATAGGTGTATATATATGAAAGTCAGTAGGAGCAAGTTCATTATTATGGTATTGTACGTTGATGATATTTTTTTATCTACTAATAATTTGGGCTTGTTACATGATGTAAAGAAATTTCTATTTAATAACTTTGAAATGAAAGATATGGGTGAGGCATCCTGTATGATTGGAATAGAAATATTTCATGACAAGACACAAAGATTGTTAGGGTTGTCTCAGAAAAAATATATCAATAATGTATTAAAGATATTTACGATGGAAAAATGTTTAGCAGAGGTATTTCCAATTCAGAAAGGGGATAAATTAATTAGTGAAATGCAATGTACCAAGAATGATTTGGAACGAAAGGAAATGTAATATATTTCCTATGTATATGAAGTTAGGAGTCTGATGTATATTCTGACTTATACTCAGTTAGATATCATTCTTGCTGTTTGAATGTTAGGCTAATATTAAAGTAATCCCAGAATGGAACGCTTGAAAGTTGCAAACAAAGTACTTAGGTATTTACAAGGTACCAAAGGTTACATGCTCAAATATAGGAAATCAGTTCACTTAGAAGTGATTAGTTATTCAAATTAATACTATGCTGATTGTGTAGACCCAATGAAATCTACTTTCAGTTATCTATTTCAACTAGCAGGACGGTTAATTTCTTGGAAGAGTGGAAAACAATTTGTTATTGCTACTTTCACTATGGAGGCTAAATTTGTGGCATGCTATGAGACTACTATTCAAGCATTATGGTTGTGAAACTTTATTTTAGGGCTAGGTATTGTCGACAGTATAGCTAAACCGCTAAGAATTTATTATGATAATTTGGCAACTGTCTTCTTCTCTAAAAATGATAAGTATTCTAAAGGTGCTAAACATATAGATTTGAAATACATGTCGGTCAAAGAAGAAGTATAAAAACATAAAGCATGTTAATTGATTATATTAGAACTGATCTAATGATAGCTGATCCGTTAACTAAAGGATTACCGCCTAAAACATTTATTGGCTATGTTGAAAGATGAGCATTATAGATAAGTCCTTGCTAGTATGAGATCATTTTATGTAAATACATATGTTTTGCTATTATTGTTTTGACACTTATGAATTCAATTAAAGTTACATTTTTGTTTATATGTTAGTTGTCACATTATGTTGTATACACGCATTGTTTATTGTGACACAAATTTTGTTTTGAGAAAAGATTAAAATTGAGAATTACAATGTTTCTCGATTATAATTATTTTGACTTGAGTTGATTGTGTGATACACAGAAGGAATCATGTTTTTAGATGACTTGTGACTGCCATGATCCCATCATTTCAATTCATTCAAGTTTGATGACTTGATAGATTCAACATATATTGCATACTTATATTGTTGGATTATCAAGTCGTAGCATGAGTCAAGTGGAAGATTGTTAAATATTAATTTAATAATTATAAAGGCGTGATCTATATTACTTTGGTTGATGCTAATGTAAGGTGAGCCCAAAATAATGGTTACTGAGTTTGAAGAGAATATTAAAGTCACTAGGGTTTTATTATAATAAATAAGAACCCTTTCCTCTCCCTTTAAGTTAACAGTTACCAAAGAAAAGATACGTTCTTATACTACTAGAAAAGAATGAAGAAAAGTAGAAATGATAGAGTGGATAAATTTCTTTGCATAAAAGAAGATATTTGCAACCAAAAGAATTAAAGATGTATCATTATAGATACATATTAAACATGAACCAAGGTTATTATTACTTTTTCTCTTTTATAGCAAGAATTCTAATTGAATAAGTAGAATCAATTGTATTATAGATGATATTGAGAGAATTCTATACTTGAAATATTGCTTAGAATATTATAGTATAGATTTTACACAAAGAGCTGAAATGATTTTTAGAACATGGAGCTGAAATGAATTTCTATCTCACAATGATTCTATATCCTTGTACGATATCAATTAGCTTCACTTTTGATGTAGGAATCATATTCTTGGTGTTCCAGGATTGTGACTGGCATCAACTTGGACGGCGAAGCATGCAAAATGCTTCAAGTAATTATCAAGACGAGAACGATAGATGTTCTTGTATTTCATCCACGTTTTGGCTTTTCCCATAACATTCCTGTCCTTTTTCTCTTCTTCCCTGGTAAACTTGTAGCCGCTCCTCAGATACATCTGCCGTTTCAGAACATAGATTTTATCTAGTCGTCTATCAGTATATTTTGAATCGATGAAGCCATTGTTACTATCTTGGCCCACGCACATGCAGTTGTACTCTACAGGTGAGCCAAAAAGTGAAGGCTCATGAACACCAGCAGAGCTCTTAACCGCTTGATCATGTTCCATGCATAGGCTTCCAAGGAGTATTGCATCTGATTCGTACCATTCAGGTTTTAGTAGCTTTCTCTTCTCAAAACACTCCAAGACATGTGAGCTTACCCATGAGCTAATACTGTTTGCCATCTTCGACTCACTCTTCTTGTAACTTTGATTTCTGCCCCTCTATATCGAAGATCTTTTATATCTTCCTGAGACCGAGAACCAAATACAGGGACTTAAAGTTGATTTGTTTATTGCGTGCCTTTGGTAAAGCAGGAAGCTTCTGTATATATATTCATACCCTTTTCTTATAAGAACAGTATAGAGATCCTAGTACAGTTAAGACTTGTGACAAGTACAGTCAGATTTCCACTAGGATTTAAGAGACAATACAAAGTTTCGGTCTCAATGATGGGTATGTCCAATAAGTTAAAAGTGTGGCAAATAAGCAACGATCTTGTTAAGGCCTCTTAGCCCATGGATATGATACACTGGATCCAAAATTTCCAGTTACAATGGTCTGATCGACATTTTGAACAATTATGGAATAAGGATGATAAGTAATATATAATATTTGTAGTTTGTCTAAAAGTAGGGACAGACATTTTACAGAATCGTCAATGAACTCCACTTATCTTTCTAGCTTCATGCATAGAATCTTTGGATCTTATCCTTTTAATTGCTTTTGCCTTGTCTGGTTGCGCAAGTTGAAGGGTTTTTCAATAGCTTTGCCTTTAACTTCGTCATTAACCCAACAGAGATATGAGTAGAAATTCTTGCATAGAATCTATGGATCTTATCCTTTTAATTACTTTTGCCTTGTCTGGTTGCGCAACTTAAACGGTTTTTCAATGGCTTTGCCTTTAACTTCGTCATTAGCCCAACAGAGATATGAGTAGAAATCGAGCTGGATGACGTATATATGTCGCTGTAACCAGCGAGCTTAGCATATTCTCTTTTCAGTGATTCAGAAGATTTCATTAATGCCAAAAGGAAAAAGGTTACAGCCAAAAAACACTAAAAAACTCCCTCGATAAGGAGGGGGTTTAGGAAACAACAGAGTTATCAAACTTCAGTGTTACCAAAAATAAAACAACTCTAATAATACTGGAAAGCTTAAAAAACTCCCATCTTCAATATTAAAAATTCAGGAGGTCCTAAGGGAGATGGTTACCAGAGTGTGTATGTTCTTGTTGAAAAAACAGAACAAGACAAAGACAATTGAGATGACAGAAAATTGTAAGTAATGCCCTTTTGAATGTACTTAATTGTTTTCTTTGATTACATAATACCGATAATGTCAAGTGCCTATATATATAGGCTTATATCAACAGACTAAGCATTATTATCGTCTACTCATCTTACTTCATAGCAACTTATTTGACTAGCTTAAAATAAGGAAACAACCTTGCAAACTCGGTCCCACTTTGAATCATTCATCAATATGCCCCCTTGATTCAAAGTCACACACACCAAGCAAAGTTCTGAAATAGCAAACGTTTACCTTTGATAGATTCTTGGTTAGAATATCTGTCAGTTGTTCATGAGTGCTGCAATATTTCAAGGAAATCTCGTCTGTTGCAACTAGATCACGAATAAAGTGGTAACGAAGATCGATGTGTTTCGTTTTGCTGTGATATGTTGGATTCTTTGTCATAGAGATATATACTTTGTTATTACAGAATATCTCTGTTGCTCCCTTTTGCTTATGTTGAAGATCAGCTAATACTCTCCTTAGCTAAATAGCTTGACAAGCTGCTGAGGTTGCTGCAATGTATTCAGCTTCTGAGGTTGATAACGTTGTTGTAACTTGTTTTTTTGAACTCCAAGTCACTACTCCAGACCCCAACGTGAACACATTTGTTGAGATACTCCGTCTATCATCCAAGGAATTTGCCCAATCGCTTTCTGTGAATCCAAATATTCTAAAATCAGAAACTTTTGAGTACCAAATTCCATAGCCCATAGTTCTTGCAATATAACGCAATACTCTCTTCGCTACTCCTTAGTGATTCTTGGAAGGTTGTTACATGAACCTTGAGATAATACCAACAGGAAATGCTAGATCGGGTCGAGTATGCATCAAATAGATTAGGCCTCCCACCAAACTCCTGAACTGTCTAGGATCTATTTTTCCTACTCTATCTTCATGCTGCAACTTTTTGTTAATATTCATGGGCGTATCCGTAGGCTTGTTATTCAGCATGCCAAATTTTTGCAATAAATCTATGGAATATTTCCTTTGTGAGATAAAAATCCCATCTTCAGTTTGATGGACTTCAAGACCAAGAAAATAACATAACTGGCCCATATTTGACATCTCAAACTTACTCATCATTTGTGTCTTGAATTCATTCACAAGAAAACTGGAAGAACTAGTGTAAATGATATCAACATAAGGACAAACAAAGATAAAGTCTTGGTTACCTTTCCTTTTAACGTGCAAGGTGGGCTCGTTTTCACTTCTCATGTATCCCTTTCCTAGAAAATATCCATTAATTTTACTATACCAGGCTCGAGGGGTCTGCTTTAATTCATACAACGCCTTCTTTAATTTGTACACCTTTGTTTCATTGTCTTGTAATATAAACCTTATGGTTGTAGAACATAGACTTCTTCCTGTAAGTCTCCATTTAAGAATGCGGACTTGACATTGAATTGATTAATTGACCATCGCAACTGTGCTGCTAATGCTAAAACAATTCTCACAATTCCGAAACGAGCTATTAGAGAAAAAGTTTCTTCAAAATCGATACCTTGTTGTTACGCGTATCCTTTTACTACAAGGCGGGCCTTGTACTTTTGTATGCTCCCATCTGCGGCATATTTGGTTTTGAACACCCACTTCAACCCAATTGCATTTTTGTCTTTCGGTAAATCCACCAATTTCCATGTTTCATCTTTTTCAATAGCATTCATTTCTTCCACCATCGCTTTTTACCACTCTTCTTTTCCAACTGCATCTATAAAATATATAGGATCTGAAACAATAAGAGTAAAGTGACAAGATGCATAAATGTCAGTCAATGATCTGTAGTTCCTTGGTGGTGTCTCATTTGAAGAGTCTCCAAGATTGGACAAAGAATTTTTGCTTCTCATTGAAGTCGATGAACTTGATGATTCTATAGGTGCCTGTCTTTACTCTGTAAAGATTTCAATAAGAGAAGCTGCAAATTCTCTGCCTTTTCCCAATTCCAGCTTGTATTCTCATCAAATATTACATCTCTTTTGATGAAAAACTTTATACTAATGGGATTGTACAATCTATATGCCTTAGATTGAGTATAATAACCAATAAAAATGCATTTTTCAAATTTGTCATCAAGCTTTTGACGAGCTTGAGAGTGCATTAATGCATAAGCAACACATCCAAAAACTCGTAAATGACTTACATTGGGTTTCCTTCCATGCCAAGCTTCATATGGAGTTCGATTCATGACAGCCCTTGTTGGTGATAGATTCAATAAATAGACAGATGTTGCTACAGCTTTTGCCCAGAATTGATTCAAAAGCCCTCTTGCTTGTAGCATGCTTCTTGCCATTTCCATAACTGTTCGATTTTTTTGTTTAACGATGCCATTTTGCTCCAGAGTGTAAGGAGTTGTTAACTCCCTATGAATGCCATTTTCCTCACAGTATAGGTTAAACTCTTTGGATATGAACTCTCCACCTCTATCTGTACGAAGAGTCTTAATGTAGCCGCCACTTTGTTTTTCACCAAAGCTTTAATTTATGGAATTTTCTAAGTGTTTCTGACTTGTTTTTTTAGGAAATATACCCAGCTCATCCGAATAAAATCATTAGTAAACAGCAAGAAATATCGACTTCCACCTAAGGATTCAATTTGCATAGGACCACATAAATCTGTATGAATTAGCTCTAAGCATTGTATAACACTCGAAGCCTTTCCAATAGGAAATGACTTTCTACCTTGTTTTCCATAAATGCACCCTTCATATTGAATGTTGCCTCTACCTTTGTCGGTTCCACGACCGCGGCCACGACCGCAAACTCCTCCTTGACCTCGACCATTTTCTGCTGAATGATCACTTTTCTCTATCACTTGAAATGCTTTCTCTTCGTTTTTTTTCGTTTATCTATTGATTCTTGAATCATGAGCTTGAAGGGATCCCATCAATTCATTAACTTAAAGGATAGATAAATCCTTGGCTTCTTCTATAGCCGCAACTGTTGGAACCCATTACCGAAAATCCAACCTCTTAATCCGAAACCCTCATACTTAGACATGATTCGGGTCCCAACCAGAAAACGAGACGAAAGACTCAAAACCGAAGCGAAACGAATCGAACCAGATAACCAAGTACGGAAACAAAATGAAAACGGAAGCAAAAGCGAATCAAACTGAAAGGCAGAAGGCGGAAGCAAAGCAAACAAATGGAAATACAACTCAAC
>JANIHZ010000208.1:52511838-52530693 GCA_027478365.1 Erythroxylum rufum | reverse complement strand
AACAAACAAGTTTGTTTTATTAAGTTTGAAAACAAAAATAAAAAAATGGAAACAAAGTTAGCCTAAAATTTTTTCCTTTTCAAAGTGAAGCAAAACAATTCTAAGATTTTGTGTGGATGAATGCTCATAAAACAGGGTAGGAACAAGGTAATCGAAATAGGTGGTCTATTTCCAATTAATACTGAAGTTGTTATCGGGAAGATCATAGTCATGATTGTAACTACCGTCACTGGTATGTTCTAAGATGAGATTGTTGTTTTTCTGCGCCAGTCGACTTTAATTCTTTAGGTATATTTCTTTTAATATTTGATAGATAAATTTTGAGCATATATATATAAAAAAAGTATAACTTATATATTTCAAAAACATTATTGAACAATTTAATAACTCAAAGTTAAATAATAAATTTGACTAAACCAATTGATAGTAAACTTTTAATGCAAAGAATATTTCTATTTTAAACATAATTTCTTTTTTAGCAACTCAATACCTCTTTCTACTCTTTTTTTTTTTTAATAAAACTTTTGCATGAAAGCAATCATGTCTATTAGGAGAAAACTAAAGTGAACACATAATTTAGACATTGGCTTTGGTTCCTAATAACAAATTTACCTATTTCAACCACCTCTTGTGCCCATAATCATGAGAATTGACTAGTGTTCTTAATAATTGCAGTAACAGCCAAACATATTAAGCGGTAATTCCCTTTGGGAGTATCGACGATCATATGTCCATAATTTGGCCGATATATAGACTCCGAAATCATCTAGGGTATGTTGAAATGCTGATCATTATCCCAATTTCAACCAAGAGGCTGTTTCAAAACACCTTTTTCTCTTTAGCCTTTGTTACGGTGAATTTACTCTAAGCGTACTGACACTCTAAAGCATAGGCTGGCCAACATTGTCAACTTCTCAGTCACTTTTTTTATGTTTCCATATGTATTAGTTTGAGGGCAAAACGCACAATTCCGCAATGACGTCGACCAACTTGTATACCTCAAAATTAAGCCAACTGTGGTTTCATTACGCAAACGTGACCATCCTACACAACTTCTTTACGTTTTAAGTTCTTGGACGCTATGATTTTCTTAATAGTTCCAAGCTTATGGGGTCTGATATGGTCCAAAACAAACCTCATGAACAGCTCATTTTCGAACATTGGTTAGTCCAGATTTTCCTGATACTGAAATGAATAAGCTAAGCAAGTAATATATTTGACTATCCAAAGAAAAAGGCGTATTTGACGACCCCCTCAGAGAAGAGTTGATATTATTACAAACCAAAAGGGTTTGAGAGAGACATGCGGAAATAATTGTGTACGCACTGGGGCCTATTTGTTGTAGGATTCGCACTGTTGTTTGCGCCCCTTGGCCAAATTCACCGCAAAAAGTCTCTTCCTCCGGTCATTCACTGTTATCATTAGTTTACTGCTTTTTATCTGTTGCTAATTGTCACCCATCTTCTGATTCATTCAGCTCCTGAAATTGGAGCAAACAGAGCATATTTTGAGCAAGTTCACATAAAGGAAAAGGAATTAACTCTCCAATTTACTTTTTAAAAATGTATATATATTATATGAAGAATGCTTTTGTATCTTCACGTCTCCGTATTATATGTAGCACAGTACATTAGGACTATGATTTCAAAGAAAATGCATGGAGGAGTTAAATACTGAGTTTAGATGTGCATTCCAATATTGTAATTTGGTACTGATTCTCTTTTTTTAAATTTATCTGTATATTCCGTCGTCGTTCTTTGAAAAGTCAAAGCTCTACGTTTCCTGTAAATCGCATTGTGGTTTTTGACTTCAATCGAGACCTGTCAGATGTTGATCCTCTGGCACAGGAATTCCACGGTAACCTATAGAAAGTAAGTACACAAGTTTTTCCACTGACGGTTCGGTGTTTCAATGACGCATTCTTGACAGACTAGAATTAGGTATCCTCTCTTAGTCGTAGACGTAATAATAATATCCTGCCAAGCTTGGCTTGATTTCCCAAGCTTCAAACGTATTTCCTGCTTGGAACCAGGCCTGAAAATAGGTAGCTTTTTTTTAGCAAGAAGTGGTCAAACATTTCGGGTTTACGCTTTATAGATCAACTTCTCCTTGGAAAATTGAACGTGGGAGGCTGAATTTGCTGAACTAATTTTGGTTGATCTTAACGGACTTCTGATCAGGAGAATAAGAGGGTAGTGTTCCCCCGCCAATCAAGAGGAGCTGCTCGATTCCATTTTTAATTCTTTATTCGAATTAGACGATGCATCCCATTCCCAATATTCTTCACCTCTCTAATGTAATTTGGTTACTTATTTTTAGCAATCATGTAAAGTCAACTATTATATTCTAATTAATAAACTCGATCGGCGGTTGGGTGCCAAACTTGTCTTCAATGGAATCTCACTATTATTATATTACGAGATGATTTCTTTTGATGATAATGCCTCCACTAGTGATGTCGCAGTCACAACCATTCTTGTTAAGAAAAGTAGATGATTATAAGTTTAGATGATATACTGGGCTCTGGAATTGGACTTGCTTCTCAAATACTTTTAAATTTGAAGTTCTATGTATATATCTTTTTGACGAGTTAATCAAATGAAAGTATATTATTGTCAAGAAATTAAGTCTCCACTTAGGTTTTAAATAAAATAAAAATCAAGCCCAAAAAAAGCGTGAAAAGTGACTCTCCACTAACTTACCGAGAAATAAGTTGCCCCTCCAATATCAATATGCATGACCAGTCATTGTTAGCTCTTGACACATGGCCAAGCACAAATTAATTAATTTTTATGTAGCACCCAGGAACTGCAATACTGCTCGCTTCCATGGGACAACAAATGGTATTTAATGAACCTTAGCATTTAATGAGATTGGGAGGTTGGAAAGGGCTCAGCAACAGATTTCAATCTCTTCAACTTCCCCAACCACATGTAGCCACCCTCTCCTCTTTCCCCATCGAAGAACACCAAAACAGCAAGAAAAAGAAGAGCACTTAGATGCTGACCCTAATGACATCTCAGTTTTGGTCAATTCAAAAGACCATTACAAACAAGATATTCGGTACTGGACCAGTACCGTAGTATCCTTCTTGAAGTTGGAATTAAAATTGACATGAGCGAAAGGGCATTAGGTTTGTGGCATAAGTCAAAAGTTAAGTTCTCAGTCATTATAGTTATGGCAGGTGTGTTTACTAACGCCAACCTAACTTAAAACTGCTTAATCACCAAAGTTGGAAATTGCCATTTCGTGCTTATGAGATACACTTGTAAGCATATGCGTAACAGATGTCATTTTTCTAAGCTGTCAATATATATAGTTAATTAGTGGCTTTTGGGTTCAACTTATTTCCAACCAACCAAAGGTTTGTTGTCTGTGTCTTATGATTGCTTCCATGTATGTGCATTTTAGTCCAATTCGTGAATTGTGGAACGTAAGGCTTGGGAAAAAATGACATCAGGGACCATCCATGTGAGAATGTCTTAGTGCATACATAGATACAGTCATGCATATATTAATTACCATAAAAAAAATTAGTGATTACAATAGATCGAAGCCATTGAATTTTCAGCTTCTAATATTTACTTTTTACGCAACTTATTGGCAGCATGCATAATTAGCTTACATAGAATTTCCTTACTCTTGATTTGCAAATCATATATAGAAGAAGTTGGTTGACTAGAAGCATTTACGATATTAATTCCATCTAGTGGATGATCATGATTCATGAACTAGTAGCTCCATCTAGTTTATGGAAGATGTGCTAAAGCCACGATCTTTGACGTGAGAGAGTGGCTGGAATTAATATCGTAAATATTTATACGCAACCAACTAGTTATATACACACAATCATGCATATATTACCAATAAAAAAAATGAAAGAAAAGTCCTAAGAAGAGAAGTTAGAAAGTACTCACTATTAAAAAAGAAGAAGAGATTGAAGGCCTCGCCAATAATGACGATAAAGACGATATGTAGAGAGCGAGAGACTCACCGGCGAGAGTCTTCCTAACGACGGAGATTCAGTGAGATTCCTCCTCCTCCTATGGCTTCGTCCTCTTCCTCTCCTACTCTTTGTCCTCCTCTTGCCCCCCTTCCATCTCCTTCCTTTGCCCTCGATCTCCCTAATCCTAGCGCTCAATCCTTAATCTCTAACCAGAACATTGACCCAAACACTCTAGCATCTTCTCCGGTCCACAATCAACACCTAAAATCGAGACCTCCTTCTGCCCCATTTTCTTCCAATCCCATAAAATACCCCCTTCCCCCTACCGCTGCTTCCTCGGTCCCTCCACCGATCTCCCATTCCCCTACCCCAATCAGAACCTGGAAAACCGTAGTGGAGGCTGGCAGCGGGGTCCCCTCCGACGCTTAGGAGCTCACCTTTTACCCTCCGGAAGTTCGGGATGACCAGGTATATGTGATTCCTCCACCAGCATTGGCATAACAGGGTGCGTCTAAATTCAGAACAGGGCTGGTAGGATTTTTTCTGGGTAAGAGACCAACGTACCCTGTGGTGCAACGTGCTCTGGCTAAGTCATGGGTTGAGTTTGGCTTGCAGGAAGTACTGATTCAAGGCTCAAATAATTTTCTACTTCGCTTTGCCTCAGAACAGGGCATGACAGCAGTGATGGAAAGAGGCCCGTGGCACATCCAGGGGAAACCTTTGTCCTTCGTAGGTGGAGCTTACAAGGTGGCGACCATGAAAAGATTCATAAGGCCCCAGTGTGGGCTCGGTTCTTCAACATTCCAGTGGAATACTGGAATACCGAAGGCCTGGGCAGGATTGCCAGTGCGGTTGGTTGCCCGTTGCTTATGGACACTCCCACAGCTCGTATGTCAAGAATTCGTTATGCTCGTTTATGCGTGGAGATGGAATTGCACCAGTAATGGCCAACGGTGTTCCAACTGGCGACGTATGGCGAGGATGGACAACTCTTCTTTAGGGAGGTTTCTGTTGAGTATGAATGGATGCCTCATAAGAAGCCACAGCAGAAGATCTGGACCCCCACAGGAAGGATTTTTGCCACGGGTCTTCATCACGAATTTGAGCACATCAAGGAACCACCACCGAATACAAATCCAGGGCCCCATATACCCACTCATCATTAGGATGAGCGTCCCCCTCTTTGTCCAGAGACTGAGCTAAATCAGGGGATAGATCCTGCTCCATAAGAGGAAACCGAAGCTAAGGGTGATCCAGCTTAAGAGGTCGCTATGATAGAGTGTTCGAATGACTCTCAACAATTTCACCTTCTCCTGAAAGAGCTCGGTGGAGACAGTGGGGAGGCTAATGTCCCTGCTGAAACTCAATCAGGTACCCCTCCCTCTCCTCTTTCTGAATTGAGACCTTCTTCTCCAAGGGCTGTGGGAGGGACAGATGGGGAGTTTATTGTTAGGAAAACTAGGAAAGTTAGAAAGAAACAGAAGTAGCAGGTTGTGGCGTAGCTGGTTTTGGTGGATGGAATTCGTTTTTTGGAATGTTAGGGGACTGAATCACCCCAATAAACAGAATGCAGTTAGAGCTTGGCTTAGGCTTCATTCTGCTTCTTTTGTTTGTCTTGTTGAGTCTAGGATTAGGTCTTCTAGCTCCTTAAATAAACTTTGTAGGTTTTTGTTTACTAGATGGGATAGTAGTAGCAATTTGGAACACTCCTTAAATGCTAGGATTGTGATTGCATGGAACCCGAAGGTCCTTTTATGTACTCTCCTTAAATGCACTGATCAGTTTATGCATGTAGAAATTCTGCCTAGGCATTATTCAGAGCCTTTCCTTGTGTCTTGTGTGTATGGTGCTAACTCTCCTTCCCATAGGCAACTCCTTTGGCATGATCTTTCTCATATGTCCCAGTCTATAGGCCCAGCCCTGTGGATGCTTGCAGGGGATTTTAACGCCATTTTATATTCTCAGGAAGCTGATCCTCCCTGTCCTTCAGGCTTGAGTAATATTTGTGACTTTAGACGGTTTGTTGGGGTCAATGGATTATTCGACTTAAACTCGAGTGGTCCTCAATTTACTTGGTCTAATAAACAATTAGGCGATTCCTTCAGAGCTCGGAAGTTAGATAGGTCGCTTATCAACTCTGCTTGGAGCCTTTGGTTCCCTTCTTCTCACTGTGTCATTCTTAACCCTCACATTTCGGATCACTCTCCTTTAGTGGTGCAATCGATAGGGATCTTACATAAGCGTACTCCCCCTTTCAGATTTTTCAATTTTCTTGCTAATTAACCCAATTTCTTGCGAATTGTGGAGGCTGCTTGGGCCTCCCCAATTGTAGGCACTCCTTTGTTTAGAGAGGTGACTAAGTTGAAATTAGTCAAGAGAGCTCTCAAAGCCATGAACTTGAGTCAGATTGGTCATATCAATACTCGAGTCGAGTGTAACCAGGTTCATCTTAATACTATTCAGGATCAGTTGAAGTTCTCCCCTAATTCTCCTCTCCTGCTAGATAGGGAATCTGAGGCTATAAGATAACTTTACCGATCTCTTGCGGATCAAGAATCGTTCTATAAACAATCCTCTAGGATCCATTGGCTTTGCGAAGGTGATCGGAATACTAAATTTTTTCACCACTCTCTCATCGCTCATAGGAACCGGAATTCCATTCATACTCTAGATGTTGGGAATGGAAACAAGGTTGTGGGCCTTTCAGATATCCAGGCTCAATTTCTAGCTTACTTCTAAGGTACCATTGGGGCTATTAAGCATCTCCATTCCTCTAAGGAGTTTGTTGCGACTCTTTTTCCATCTCTCCTAGCTGAAAACTACTCAAATGTTGTCATTGCTGAGGTCACACCGCAAGAAATTCGAGAAGTTTTTCACTCTATCAATCCTAATAATGCCCCAGGCCCCGATGGGTTCAATGGGTACTTTTACCAAAAAGCTTGGCCTATTATTGGGGAGGAAGTTACGGAAGCTATTCGCAATTTCTTCCTCCATGGCAAATTACTCAAGGAGCTTAATTCCACTTTCATTACCCTTATCCTTAAAACAGCTCATCCAACCTCTGTCTTAGACTTTAGGCCTATTTCCTGTTGCAACATGCTTACAAGGTCATTGCTAAAATTTTAGCAAATCGGCTCAGTCTCATTCTTCCCAATATAGTTAGCCCGAATCAGAGTGACTTCATTAAGAACCGTCGAATAGGGGATAACATTCTTTTAGCGCAAGAGATCTTTAGGAATTACCACATATCGAATAATCATAAGCAGTGTGCTTTTAAAGTTGACGTCCAAAAAGCCTATGACTCTATCCATTGGGACTTCCTTCTTCACACTCTTAAAGCTATAGGTCTCCCGGGAGGTTTATTGCTTGGATCAAAGAATGTATCTCCTCCCCTTCTTATTCCATTTTGGTAAATGGGTCGCCCACCCAATTTTTCAAGGGCAAATCTGGATTTAGACAGGGTGACCCGTTATCGCCCTTCCTTTTCATTCTTTGTATGGAGGTGTTTTCTAGGAATTTGAGAGTTTCCACAGAAAATTCGTCTCAGTTCAAATACCATTGGTGCTGTCAAGGTCTGAAACTTAACCATCTTCTCTTTGCTGATGATCTTTTAATGTTTTGTCATGCGGACTTGTTTTCAGCTCAACTTCTACTCGATTCCTTGTGTACTTTCTCTATGTATTCGGGTATGGACATGAATCCTACTAAGAGTAAGTTTTATTTATCCCCGGATGTCAGCTATCTTAGTCACAGGATGAGATATATCTCTGGTCTTCAACAAGGCACTCTCCTTTTTGGGTATCTAGGGGTTCCTCTCATTACGGGTCATCTTTCTAGGTGGGATTGTGCTTCTCTCCTCAACCGGATTGATAATAGGATTAACCGCTGGACCCATAAGTGTCTGTCCTATGCGGGTAGAATTCAATTGGTCATTTCTGTCTTATCTTCCTTCAATGTGTATTGGTCTTCGCACTTCATTCTTCCCTCATCCATCCTGAAGGATATAGAGGCTAAACTTAGGAATTTTTTATGCGCGGGCAAGGCGGAGTCTAAAACGCCAGCTAAGATTAACTGGAGTGATGTCTGTCGGTCTAAGAGGGAAGGAGGATTAAGAGTTAAGCATTTAACTACTTGGAATTAAGTTTTGTTAGGAAAAAGAATTTGGGATTTGTTTATAGATAAGGAAGCATTGTGGGTTAAGTGGGTACACACTATCATTCTGAGGAGGCATAATTTTTGGAGTGTAAAGCCCACTTATAATAGTTCTTGGAGTTGGCATAAGCTGTTATCGGTTAGGGATAAGTTGTTTCATCAATTCAGATTTCGGATTGGGAATGGTATCTCTACTCTTTTTTGGCAGGATCCTTGGCACCCGAGTGGTATCTTGAGGTCCTTGACTACACTGAGAGCGATCAATGGCTCGGAGCTCCCACTCTCTTCTCAAGTAAAGGAAGTCATACTTAACGATAATTGGAGATTAAATGAGGCGTCTTTAGACTTCATAAGGCTCCTTGCACCACCAGGGTATACCCCCCAATTCTTCCCTTCCCGACCGTCTGGAATGGTTAGCAAGCCCCACCAACCGCTATACCAATGCTTCAACCTACAATATCTTGAGACCTCCCTTATCAGAAGTTCCTTGGTACAAGCTGGTTTGGTCTAAATATAGTAAACCTCGTTGCTCCTTCACCTTATGGTTAGCCTTCCTACAAAAGTTGCAAACTAGGGATAAATTGCCCTACCTCTACACTCCCAATCACTGTTCTTTATGCCTCGAAGCTAATGAATCCATCGACCATTTATTCTTTGAATGCCCTTTTCTAAACAGATTTGGGATCAATGCCTCACCTTCTTCTACTTGCCTATCCTTAATCTTTCTAACCTTTCAACCGTACCCTCCTGGTATAGCACTTCGAGTACCAGGTTCTCGGCCTTACCTTATCTCCCCCTCATTCTGTCTACTACCGTTTACCTCATTTGGAATGAACGTAATGCAAGGTCTTTCAAAAATGAAGCCAAGGAGGCATAGCGAGTCTATCTTGGGGTAATCTCCCACATTAGGGAGTCTCTCAGCTTTTTTCAGTGAGGGGAGGTAATTTTCTTTAGTTGGCTATTGTTGTTTTCACTTTCTTTGCAGGTTGGGTTCCTAGTTTGTCCGCGCACATTTTGACGATTCACTTCTATCTACATACGTACTGTTAAAGGAAAGTAGGGGATTTGGACTCTTTCAATCCCTAAGCTCCTTGGATGCTTTTGTGGTCTATTTGTAGCTGGCTTCGGACTCCCTATTACTTCATAATTGGTGGTGATTTTGCTTGCATCTTTGTCTTATGCTGTTGAGTAGTGTGGTTAGTTTCTCATTTAGTACAAGGTGGCTCTTGTATTCTGCTAGGCTATAGGTCGGTTTGCTGCTAAGAGCAAGCTTCTGTGTCCTCCGAGACACTTGTATGACTTTTATTTACATATTTTGGTTCTTTTATAAATTTTCTAATTTACCCACACACAAAAAAAAGAATATTAGAATGACTACAATAGTTTGTCAGATTGTTTCCTAAATTGGATAGGAAGGGCACTGCCGATGAAAATAATCATATTTCATAATAATGTATAGTTTTATATTTTATGTTTTGTTATTAATATTATTAATCAGATTACATGAATTAAAGTGATTTTAATTAGAAACAACAATATTGTTGTTTTACTTTTTAGTTGTATATGTGATGAATTACGTCCTATTTTCTTATCAATATGTAGATTAATTCACAATAAAATGGAGGAAATGAAAATAGAAATCGCTTCGTTGATCTAATAATCTTCATTCATAAAATAATAATAAGAATATGACAGGTTGGTATATTTGATGAACTAATAGCGATACTAAAGTCTAAATGGGTCATTTGGATCATAATCGTAAAAAAGCAAGATTAGGATATGTTGAACTTAACTATTCCAATCAACATCAAACTAAGCTATAAAACACTAATTATTAAACTTGGTTCAACTTTTATTTTCAAGAACTCCTCCATGTTCCGAGAGAAATAGCCTTTTTTGTCCTTTGTTATGGGTTGCTTTTCGTGAGTTAAAACTGTGGCTTATGTGTTGACGAGACCGTACTATTACCTACGTCCTTCATAACTTCTCCTAAGATAATTGCTGCGCCTACTCTTAGTTCATTAAATGCCAACATAATTAGACAATAGCTGAGATTAATCAGAAGATGCCAAGACACTAAAACATAAAAATCGTGTCAGGATTTGTTAACCTTCCTGTATGAGATAGAGAATGTGGACAAATGAGTGGGACTTCAAGAATATTTATGAGACACTAAGAATTGAAATCTCACAGGGGCGATCTCCACCACAAAACAAGGAAAGGTGCTTGTACAAATACGTGGGAAGTATTGTGTTCAGGTACCTTGCTATCAAAACCTCCCCCTGGAACCCCGATGACCCGAGTCAGTACCGCTTGACAGTTCCCACGACAATGAAGAACTCACGATTCTTGAGAGAGATTGTGCAATTTCATCCATGGCTGGGCGATCGGATGGATTTTTTTGCAAACAACTATCGATCAGTCGGACAAAAACAACAGCCAGTTCCACGGGATAATTCCCTTGCATAGAAGAGTCAATGAATTCGCTTAGGTTCTCCGGCTCATCGTTGTCAGAGAGAACTGTTTTTAGAACATCTGAGATGCACATGTTATCTTCTCTGTACAGTGCAGGAATTTCTTTCCCTGTGAGTATCTCCAGCATAAGGACCCCAAATGCAAAGACATCAATCTTAGTGGAGACTATACCATTTTCCAAGTACTCAGGAGCCATATACCCTTTTGTCCCAACAATGTGCCTTGTCAAGGTGAATTCACCTTCCTGATTTTCTGCTGACCTTGCCGAGGCAAGGTTAGCAATCTTAGCCCTGAAATTACTGTCAAGAAGAACATTATCGCATTTCATGTCTTTGTGGATATAGGGAGGACTAGTGAAATTATGTAGATAGTTAAGCCCTGTAGCCACATCGAAAGCAATCTGAATTCTTTGTCTCCAGGTTAAGAACTTCTCATGACTACTGATTTGATAGATCCAATCTGACAAGGGTCCATTTGCACCATACTCATAAACCAGATACCAATGCCCGTCACTGAAACAAACCCCAGATAGGCGAATTACATTGGAGTGATTGATCTTGTTCAACAAATTTATCTCTTTTGACACATCTCCATTCATTTTCTTGATAGCAGCAAAATCACCATTAAAGGAACCACGATAAACAGATCCCTTAATCCAACAAGACGGACTGAAATTATCTGTTGCAACTTTCAACTCCTCAAACTTGTACAGCTTAATTGATTTAGCTATACTAGGTATAATACCTAAGAATTCGAGGGATTCTTCATCCAACTTTTTGTTTAATGGCTTCTCAACCGCCTCAAAGCTTTGTGTTTCTGAGCCCATAACGGGAGCTTTCTTCTTACTTCTGCGAATGAAAGCAAAGAAAACCCCCGTCCCTGCTGCTAACGTAAGAGCAATTCCTGCAACAACCCCAACAACCACATAAACCCATGTTTTGCTTGAAGTTTTGCCAGAGGTTGAAGGCGACGATGGTGGTGGCGGTGGCAGAGAAGGTGGAGGTGGTGGCACCACAGTGTCAGAACTAGAAGGTGGGTTTTGAAGAGGAACCAACAGAGTGGTAAAAGGATAAATGTTGTAATTCTGCTCGCTAAGTTCATTAGCTTGAAGTGTCCTTCCTGTTTCGGCTCCAAATTGCACGCTGATAGCTGAAACCGTATCACCAAAAGTTACAACATAACTCAATAAATACTTGATACCCACATCACTCTGATTTTTTGTAGGACAAGCACACCTGAGAGGAACACTGACACGTTCACCAATATATATATTTTTAGTAAGTTTTGTGCTCTGATTCAAGAGAGCCTGACATGTCGAGAGACCTTGGTAGGTGTTGTTGGCAATCAAGAAGTAGGTGTCATCTTTCTGAACAACGTAAGATGTGTTCGTTTGATAGTACTCACCTGAACATGAACAGTTAACAGGAACGATCACCAGCTTGTTTGTTTCAAAAGTTGCATTCTCGGACACTTCATTTATCATCGATACCATCGATGGGTCGGAACCTAAAAGTGCAGATATTGAGCCAACAGTGTTGTAAGGCGGTTGGGATCGGAAGGTGAGGTAAGATTGACAGGTGTTGTTCATGCCATTGCAGGAGAATCCAAGAGCAGAGCTTTTGGTGTTGGAACAATTTGTTGTTGATGTTCCAACGTAAGGTTGCTGTGCATAAATCAGGATGCATGAACAAAGATTACAAAGAAAAAGAAGAGAAACGACAGAGTAGGAGCTCATGGTGGATTCGGTTGAGGAACCAGAATCTGTTCGGACAAAGGGAAAGTTTGGCCGTAGTTCTATAAACTTTGAGATCCTAACAAAGGAATAAATAACTTGTGAAGATGGGAATGGTACCGTTGACCATTTCACAATTATTAGCATAGAGTTCCTCCGCTGCCCATCTCCAAGGTTAAGTTAACACGGTTTCCACTGTAGAGAAGTACTTCAGATTCAAACTTTGACTTAATCTAGTTTGCTCTATTTGGTTCCACAGCCAGATATGTATATATTTTTCAAAAAAGAAAAGGGTTTTCTATTGTGGGTATCCTATAGCAGTTACCATTTAATTGAACATTAGACGAATTAAAAAATTTATGAAATAAGTTGTAAAATATTAAATAATTTATGAATTTGAAAATAAGCAATATGTTAATAGATAAAACGTACTTGGTGCACCCCTGAATGACGGGAGAAAAGGAATTCATTACGCAGTAGACTCAAACGGGCACTGAGACAGAGATGATGCTCTTTCCGAAAGACAGAATTGGGGGGTATTTCCACAGCCTAAAATGTTTTTAGCAACGCTGGGTGGCAAGCAGTGGCTTGTTGCGACAACCTACGGACACAGACAACGCAGCCTCCAACTTTGACATCAGACGCTGAAAATGTCAACACCCTTTTGGTCCAGGAAAGTATGAGCTTTGACATGCACAAGAATCGGTCTATGGACTTAAGCAGGCCTCAAACCAAAGCCCACAGTCTTTTATGAGCTTAAATCGTACCAACCCAAATGACTATTGGACTTGTCCAAAGCATATATAAAGCTTGCCCCAGTTGGTGACAAAAAGGTTATGCTTTTATGCCTTTCATCAGCAATCTGATTCTAAATGGTGGCAAGGGATAACTTCCCTTGTTTTACCAAAGTCCCAGGCATAGATACAATATTGTAAAGAAGAACAAGAAAGCTGTACCAATACAGTAACCAAAGCAGCGTAAATTACATACACAACTCCTGGTCCTGAATCCTTCACCTACCATCTCTGTAATAACAGTCAAAATCCCAATTATGAGACACATAACTCCACCAACAATACTGGTGCGAAGTCCATCAGCCAGCCAGTTAGGTGTGACAACAAATAGAGTAAAGCGAGAAACTGCAAACAAAAGGGACAAACAACAATCAAACAAAGTGAACATTCAGTTATCGATAGGAACAGATGCTCCTTGATCATCAAAGAAATAATGTACATACAAACCTGGAAAATTTTCAGGAAAGAATAGATTTGCTGCAGTTAAAAGAAAGGCTACCCAGTAGCCCAACTCGCCTCTGAAGATGGACAAGTACTTCTTTCACTCGGTGTACATCAAATGAAGGCAATATTCAACATAAAAAGGGACATGATTTAAGAAGCAAAACAATAAGAACCTTAAAATCATGAAGAATACAGATGGAAAGCTTATGAACAGATACAACGCTAGAAGCGTAGTCTGCATGGATGATTTCCTCCCTGTTTGGTTCAGTATCAAAAGGAATCTGCAAGACAAGGATAAGAAGAGATTAAAAAAAATTGATCAAGGATATTGTTTGAGAATACGGACATACCAATAAGGGCGGCCCAATCCAACATAATTTTACGTTGAAGATCAACTGAAGTTGCAGAATAAGAACGGAAGTGACCCATATGATTAATTAGTATCAGAATCTGAAGAGAAACTCACAAGGAAGAGATGGTTCCACCCCATTCAAAACTTGCTAGACTCCTGACAGATTTCGATTCCGGAAAGCCAATTGTTGCTTCTGTTGCGTTGTATACAAGACTTGCAGCCACCTCAACTATCAAATTGTCCATCCTTGCTCTTCTGGGTCGAATACTCAACCATTCAACCTGAACTTTGCTTCATTTCCAAAGATGTTTTTATCTCTTTTGATGATCGTGTCAGAAAGTGAGTTTCAAGATCACGGAGCTCAAGAACCTCAGATCTGCGTGTCCAAGAAGTTCTATGTGTTGGGCTCAGCTTACCTAATCTTGAACACGTGGCAAACAGGTTGCCTTACCATTCCTCGTATAAATCGAAATATCAAACATAAGTCTTGGGCTTCACATCCCAAATCTGCCGTGGGCTTGAAATTAACTTATAGAAGAAGAGTTGGGGCAATTAATCCTTTTTTTTTTCAAAAAATATTCTTTTCTTTTTAATGTTCTAAAGAGCAAGTGCATCTTCATCAACTTTTACGGATCCTCCATGTTATGCTTCACCTTTAAGTGCACTATTATTCAAGCAACAACATAACTGAACTAAATTGTGGGGTTATTCTATATGTGCTACTTTTCCCTTGAGAACCTCACTTTTGACTCTTTGAATATCAAATAAGTTAAGCATTAGATCTCTTTTATTTAAAGAATCCCGTGAGAGTCGAGTTTCAATCTTACTTGTAATCGTTAAAATGTTTAATACACATTCATGTAATTTATATATAAAAATGATTCATAATTTAATATATTAAAATAGAATTTATTCATTTTATATGAACCACTCCACTCCTAAATATGAATAATTGTAAAATTTAATATCATATTATGAGTGTAATATTGGATTAAAGATTTGACTAAGCAAAATATTCCTCTATTTGTAAATATACTTGAGTGGATTAGAAAAATAATAATTTAAAAAACCACGAATTGGTTAATAATTGTCGTTAAAAAGGTATATTGGTTACATATTGTCCATATGATATTGTACTCTCATCACAAGAGTTATAACATTAAATTTTAGGATATATCACAAGGGATGTGACTGGTTTGGAATGGTCCCGGACTATATAGCAACAATTCTAATATAACCAGAAATAGTTGCAAGTATGTCAGCTTCGTATATACTCAAGTCATCGATGAATTGCGTACTTTGGTTAAGACTTAAAGCTAGTATGTTATTTTGGTGTCGCTAAATCCGACTTTAGAAGGAGCAAGTAGGTACTGTAATTTCCATGCTTGTATCAATATAAGAACGTATATACACACACCACAACATATAAGAACTCAAGACGCCGATCATTAGATGATTTATTACAGGACAAACATTCGGTATGTGGTTTATTACCCAAGTTCTCATCAGATCCACAGAGATTCAGAAACAATGGAATTCTCCAAAGAGAAGAGGAGTGAAAATATAGTTTTTTTTCCTATAAGGATCTTCCACATATATACCATGTACATACGTACATTACCATAACTAGGCCACCATCATTCGATGAAACTCGTGGAAATCAAGAACACCATTCCCATCAATATCAAAACACTCAATCATCATCACACACTCATCATATGACTTTGGATCGCCGAGTCTATGCAAAGCCCTCTGCAAACTCTTGGGAGTTATACGACCCGATCCACTCTCTATTTCGAATATTTCAAAGGCCTTCTTGAGATCTTCTTCTTCCTCCTGATCCTGGCCTTCCCTTTTCATCAATCTCGTGAAGTCTTGAAAATCCAACAAGTTGTCACCATCCCTGTCAAAATCGCTGATCACGTTTTGTGCTTCTTCGTGTGACATATACTCTCCAATTGATCCAAAGTAAGCCCTAAGTTCCAAGGCTGAAATCTTCCCATCGCCATCGCCATCAAAGTAGCGAAAAACTTGTTTTAGCTCGTTTTCCTGCTTATTAGAGCTACTGTTAGGCGTAGATGGTGAAATGGGAGAGGTAGGAGAGCTTTGAGTTGAGCTAGATTTTGATTTTTGACGACGGTGGACACTTAACCCAAGACCCTTGTTAGAGAACCACTTATACGGTCTGCAAACACTCAGATCAGTAGCCATTGGATATGGGGAAACTTGCTACGTCGCTAAAATTGGCTTCTAAATCATTTTTATATATAGACAGTGGAAAAACCTAGAAAATACGTGAACTTCAGAATAAAGTTTGCAGAAGATGGCCTTACAAAGAAATAGACTGCAATGAAGTTGACGTCTACAGATTGATTAGGTGGAAGGAAATTTCGTGGAAGCTTCCTTATGGGGTCCTCATCAAATTGGTATGTCAGCATTTCATTTCGTGTGGCTGCAAATTGATGCCAGCACAAGAAGATTGCAAATTAAAGTTATAAATTTTCCATTGGTCACGCGCACTTGAAAGAAAAAGCTATGGTCAGTTGGTCACTCTCCATTGACTTTCTGTAAAGCTAGCCATGCTTCATTGATTATGTGTTAAAGGACCTAACGATTGGAAATAAACGTGACTTCTAGAATTTTCCGATATTTTTAAAGAGGTAGTTGAATTAGTGAACAAATTTTAATTAATTTAGGTGATTTTGACAGTGACTTAAAATTATATTATTACTTCTCAAAAAATATTATTTATTTTACAAGTATAAAAGATTTTATATCATTTAATCGACATGCTATTGTAGAAAGATGGATTAAAATTAAGAAAATCAATAAAAATTGGTTCTGCCTGATTCTGACGGAACTGAACGTTACCGTTTGGATCCATAAGTTGATTGCTTTCTGTAGTGATTTCGACGTTGAGATCCCTGCAAAACAAAGAAGGCACGTCGGGGGTTGTGTCCCGATTAGCCCCTCCGACGCTCAAGTCAGTCTTTTGGTGAAGGTGAGGCTGCTGAATACAGAGAAAGCTAGGTTATGATTGCGTACCTTTGTTACGGTAGAATTATACCTTATATATGGAGCAACAACTAGGTTTAGGTCTTTACGTGTGCATGGGAGTCTCTCACATGCGAACGGGCTAAGGGGAGCATGGATCGGGCCTGGGTTTGACATAGCCATCGGGTATGAGACTGATCTCTGAAGGATGGACCGACCGGCCCATGGAATATTTCAACTGGGCTCGGGCCCTGCACGACCGACCCGACCACTATCAAATCTACAGAGCTTTCGAAGTGGCCTGCATTATCTAAAGAATATAATCTGTTGAAGAAGTTGGACGGATGCAACGAGGTTACTCAATGTTTTGGTATGTTCAACGATTTTGAAGATGGCAAGGAATACTGCAACTTACTGCTTGAGTATGCTTCCGGAGGTTCTTTGGATGATCATGTTAAGAACCATCAAGGTGGTCGTTTACCAGAAAATATGGTTCGAAAATACACGTTAATGCTGCTCAGGGGATTGTCTGCTATTCACCAAAAGGGTATAGTTCACTGCGATTTCAAACCTGCTAATATTCTTGTATTTCCCAACGAGGATGGTATTTGTCGACTCAAGATTGCAGATTTTGGGAATGCCAGAACGGTTAGACTTAGGAAATTCAAGATTGTAGGGACACCGCTTTATATGTCACCAGAATCTGTAGCACTTGGTGAAATTACGCCAGCATTAGACGTTTGGTCTCTTGGATGCATATGTAGAACTAAATGATAAAAAACAATCAAGAGAACAACACAATTAATTTCACTCTTTTTGTGGTGATGGTGTATAAAACACAGACCAAGCACCGTTTTTTTATATAAGAAAACTCAACAAACAAGACTAGAAAATAGGAAGCTTTTGGCATCGTGCTCCCATATTTTCCCCAATACAAAATAAATGGTCAATAACTAGAAACAGACTCCTAATAATACTATAACAGAAATAATGTGCAGAATACTTATTTTCCTATTTACAAAATATAAGAAAATATTAATAGAAACTAAGGCTAACGGTAACAAGTTTAAATAACCAACAACATAATAATAGAGATGGTGACAGGAAAGAGGGCGTTACAGTTACGTAGTCTGAAAGACATATTTACGTACCTTGCTTTCACTAATGAAGTACCGAGTACACCTGAAAACATGTCTGCAATTGGTAGGCAGTTTCTGGAGAAGTGTTTCGTAAGGAATCCAAAAGAGCGATGGACAGCTGATATGCTCTTGAACCATCCTTACATGTTCGATTTTGCCTATCCATTATCGTTGGATAAAATCATCAAAAGCAATCTGTCAGCTTGTTCATCACCTCCATGTGGATGTAGACCTGTTAGTTCTTACTGCTGTCTTGATTGTACAAATTATTTTTCAGGGAACATTCTGCCCCAAGCTCACATGCCATATTCGTTTCACATACCTAGTTATGGTTTGTGGTCTCCAAAAATCAACCACAGCAGGTTCTTGGAATCTTTGAAAGATTGAAGAAGCATTTTGTATTGCAATGATGTGAAACTTTTTTTTCTTAATTTCTTTGGAAGGTTAGTTAGAGGATTATGTATGTATGTAGTACTGAAATAAAAATTGAAAACTAATATGGAATAGCAGCAAACTCTTTTACAGGCTGTTTGAAAGTGGATGAATTAAATTCAATCTTGTTTTAATTCAATTCATCTTGATGGATTGAATTCTGCCTTGGGTTTAAAACCCATTTTCTTAACAAATTCAATTCACGTCCCAAGTCACGTGAATTGAACCCCAACAACTCCTCTCTTCTGTTTTCACGCACAAACCCAACATACCCTTTATTCCAACGTAAATTTTATACTCACATGGCGTCAGACATGTTGGACCCCAAATTTTTGGTGAAAATTAGAAATATTAAAATGAATTTAAATGAGAAAGAAATTGGTGAGGAAATAATG
>JANIHZ010000208.1:52394208-52408030 GCA_027478365.1 Erythroxylum rufum | reverse complement strand
CGTAAAATTTTTTGCTGCTAATTTTTGAGTTGGAGTATTTTAAATACATATATTGATGAAAATAAAAAAAATAGAAGGTAAAAGTATACTTAAATATTTTAAGACCATTTATAAGCATGAGGATCACAAAATTACCTTTTACTTCAAAAAAATATTATTATAACGGTAGGTTATAACGGTAAAGTCATTTAATGACTTTACTATACGTTCACGTTCAAGAATGTGTCAACTACTGACTACAGAGGAGAAGAAACGAATCTCCCAAAGCAAGAATCAAGGACTTTAACGTTACAGTGTTATAACAAGTTATAGTGTTATAGTCACTCATTAACGTGTAAGTCTTTAGCTAATGGGTAACGTTTAAAAATTTACAACATCAGTGAAATTTACACTCTTATGGATAAGTCTCAAGGGGACATACGTAGAATAAAAAATTATTTATTTTTATTTTGACATCGTTTAATTAAAAGTTGTCACATATCACAAATCAAAGAGGCCTTAAAGATTCTAACAGTGACTTGTATGGTTATAAGTGACATTCAAATTAATGTCATAAAGCATTTTCAATCCCTATAATAAACTCATTTTGGGGGTAAGAAGATTCAAGGTGAAAAGTGTCCTTAAACTCTGTTGTAATTCCACAAACACTTTTAAATTTTTAGATACTTTGAAATTTTATTAAGTTTAGAAAGAGAAAGACCAAACTATTACAAATTTATTAATATTGGCGTAAGAACAAATCAAGTAACCTTTATAAAGACAAATAAGACGAACTTGAAAAATCAAGTCAAATGATATTTACACAAAACTAATACTAAAAGATCGAATAAGAGGATTTATCGAGGGTAGCACCCACAATTATAATTTAATTATTAAATTAGTTTTATGGTACATTTTATTTTATTGCTTAATCAAACACATGTGCTCACTCATATGAATTGACCTAATGAATTATATATATTAATTTAACAGGAGATTGGTAGTTAACAGTCACATATGGACTAACCTAATGAATTATATAAATATTATATTAATTTAATAAAAACTAGTAATTAATAAAAGACATACTAAAAACTTGGTCATATACAAAAATGGTCATATATTGTAGTTTTGTTCATTTGATTATAATATATAGTTTTGTTCATAGTTTTCCAAAGGGAATTACCACAACAGTGTCTACCTTTAACTTATTATCTAATTGAAGTTGATAATCTGTTTAATTAAGAAATTCTTAATTATTATCTCTTAATTGTATATAATAATCCGTAAAGTATATATTTTAAAAGAATTATTGATAAGTGGCATGATCAATAAACTTAACGTTTAAGTGATTCGAGGTCAAAACTCCTAGAGATACTTGCTATTGGTTGCGAATCAACTGCTCAGGTTACCTAGTAGGTCAAACAGTTCTTTACCAATAAACAATAAGACTTATACAGAGAAGGATTCAACATTGTATTTCGATACTAATCAAGTAATATCAGAAATCATATACAGCATATCAGTTTGACTATTCCATTAGCGAAAATGTTATGGTACAATATCATTAATTCGAAGCAGCAGCTAGCGTCAGAATCATTATTGTTCTCAGAAGAGTTCGGAAAGTGGAAGTGGGCCTTTGCACAGTACTCGTCCATCCGTCACTGTTAGTGCAAACAATAATAGAACCACGTTTACTGGGAACTAGGTAACTGGACCATTTTTCATCTATTCTCAAAGGAACAAATGCAAACAAAATTAAAGGACCAGCCTAACGATTGTTTGTTGTCTACCATATTTGCGATGCTATTCGGATACATGCACATGCAAGGTGTGTTACCGTTGTGCTAGTGTTCTGCAGCACCAACATATAGGCTATAGCTGAAGTCTTCTCTAAATTGAGAGAAAGAGTTCGATTTTCGTTTACTTTTTACGTACTTCAAGTTGAAGTTCAAAGAAAGAAGAAACATTTCTTTTTAGCTCCAGTATCTTGCGATTCTCGCTTTTCAGAAATCAAGCACCAAATTGAAGCTAACTATACTCATTTTAATATATTTAGGCCTAGTTTTGGTTGGACCGTCTCTATCGATTAGGTTTGCTGTCACACTTACCTAACTTTTTGGAACAATACAAGCTTTCAGCTTTGGGACAACAAGATGCTTACAGAGGCAAGAACATATAGAGTAATTAGCCTCGATTAGCCATTATTTCATATTATTTGCTGTGTTAACAAATACCATTAGATTTTGTGATTAGATTAAAAAACAAGAGCATGGCTGGTAATGGTGCTAGAATTTGACTTTAGTTTGACAATTGGTGCAATTATGGTCTCCGGAATTTTTTCCTTAACGCACATGCTCAAACTCAATACAAAGGTCAGGGAGTTCATAAGAGGAAATCAGTGGCATGTCAGACGGAGAGAGCTTGAATGCTTGCAACAAACTCTACCTAACTACAATCCAAGGCAAGATGTTGAGTGCAGAAATTTATGAAGTAAGCACTCGTCACCTGTGTTCACTAACAAAACTGTTTTTGAGCTCTTTTTACAATTCGGCCCCAAGGTTAATTGGTGCGGATTAGTATGATTCAAAGGCAATAATACCCAAAAATTAGCCTTTATCATGTGGTTAACCATTCAAAATAGATTAAACACAACGGATAGGATTAAAATCACCACAGTAATCAAACCCCAATGCACATTATGCAAGAATGAAGGGAGTCAAAAAGGATCACCTGTTCTTTCACTGCGACTTCAGCAAAACTCTATAGGGGAGCTCAACACTGAAGTAGCATAGTAAATAGTGTCATCAATGCTTCCATTTCAGGTGATGATCTCACATTAGTCGAGCTAGCATTATGCACTAGTATATATGAGATCTGGAATGAAAAGAATGATCAGAGAATATTCAAGTTTAAAGAAACAGAAAAGTTTGCTTTCGTCTCCAACACTCTGGCCGAGGGTACTTTTCAATTAATGTTACCCGAAGGTATCAAGAAATGTAGCTAATCATTGGAGACTCAGGTGAGCAACACATAACAAGGCATCGTATTCATACTTATTAAGAGGTTAATACCTAATTGAAGAGTATTTTGATTCAACACTAGCTCCATATTTTGTATTGTGATGTGATCATATTGTTCTGTTTGAACCAAGAAGTTGACTAATATGTTTGTATATTTTCTAAACTTACAAGGCTTTGCTTCTCACTTTTATAATACAACTTTGAAAAAGATTTGAAAGCTAAGTTTAGTAGTATATATTTCTATATTTTTTGTGCAAAAAAGATTGATGGGTCACTACTCAAAGTTTCTTTAAGCCTAACTTTTCTTTCAATGATTTATTTATACCTATTATGTGATCACTAAAATCCACAATAAGTTTTTAATAATAAAAATTGACATCAAAAAGAGCTACCGTCGATATTATTTACGATTATGAGGAAAATCATTGTGTTTCATGGATTTGTGTTTAAGGTACTTAAGCATCATATATACTTGTGCAAAGAACCAACCTCCATATGTACCCAAATAATCATGACTGCCATCATTGACCAAGAGCTACTTAAAAAGCATTTATCAATTTTTCTTCGACGTAATGGATTCTCGTTCTGTTACCTTTTGAAGTCACCGACAGCTTTCTAATTAAAGTTGTCAATATCATACCGAATTTATTATTGTAGCAGGATCTGATGTGATATTGTACCGGTATTAGTTAATATCAAGTACTATTAATACCGAGTACTATTTTGAATAATTTTTTAAATTTATAAACTAGCCCTTAAAATTCTTATAATTTGTAAAATAATTCATTGGTATATTGTACACTTTCAAGTTTCATGTCATATTCACATAATCACAGTCTACTCAACACCAATTCCTTCCACACTTTGATAGTTTTATCCCACATCTACATTTTGTATTTATATCTTTATTAACAACTTCAATAAACCAATTTACAATTTTCACTTTCATACTTTCACAATTTCATTTCACTCCACCACAATCCATATCCACAGTCGGCAAAGCACAACAACACAACTACAAATTAACATATGCGACTCCCAATTCACAAAAACGCCAACATTTCCATTCACAATTAATTCACAAATATATCAACAATTCTATTCACAACAATTTTCAGAAAAAAAACATTAAGTCATAATACACACTTAATTATTTCAGAAATTCAACAACAATTTTAAGAGTCAGAGACGTCGAGTAGATCTCCCGTGGAAGAGGAGAGGAGATCCGAGAGTGACTGAGGCTGTTGAGGCGTCGGTGGTAATCTTTGATGGCGTCGGGAGTCATTTGTGGTGGTGGGCGTCTGCAGTGGTGGGCGTCAGTGTGTGAGAGAGAAATAAAATATTGGGAAAAGCGATATGAGGCATTGGTGGTGATGGTGGTGGCAGGTTGTGGGTGGTCTGGGTGTGTGTCGGTGCTTAGTGGTGGTGGCTAGTGAGTGGTGGTAGGCATCGATGGTTAGTGGGTCGAGAGAGATGGTAAGAGTTGAGAGAAAAAAATCGGGTGTAAAAATAGGATAGGAGGAGGAGGACAACAGCAGCGTGACGGGTGTCGGTGTGGCAATCATTGAGTCGGTAACGGCGATGACAATGAAGAGCAGAAGAAGAGAGTTGTGGCGTGAGTGAGAGTGTGAGTGAGGAGATGAGATGAGATGAGAGATAGGTTAGAGAAGAGAAGAAGAATGCATGCATTTTAGAGATTTAAGGTTAAAATTTTTATTTTTTACCTAGAGTTTTAAAATTTCTTAGTGCTAATTGGTACGGTACGAAATAGGTTGATACAGACCGATATTTAAATTTGATACATACAACTTCTTATCTTGTACCGTTTCGGACCAGTAGGTTACAAGACGCAAAACCCTGTTTCCAATGTTTCATATTTTATTGATTTTCTAGGTAAAAGCCATATATCTTTGTTTGTTAAAATATCGACGCACACAAAAGGTGTTCATTGATCTATGGATGCCATGATACTTAAGAGTCGTAAAAGTTGATAAAAGTTGATGTCAAAGTAATCAGGCTGTATCTGTACATGCAATTAAGCACTTAGACTAATATATTAATCTTTAGCGTGAATTTATTTATTGTATGATATCAAAGACTACACATGGTATTACTATTTTTTTTTCTGGCAAATGGAATTTTACTTTTATAATCTTTTTTAATCCATGTGGCTTTTGTCTATATTTTTTTCTACTGTATTTATGGGACCAAGACGGTGATAACATAGCGTGCAATCCCAATTTTGGTCTTATATATTATCTTTGGGTAATTAAATATACCATCTTTTCATTGTTTTATTAAAGAGCCCGATACATATACTCGATTACTGGAATTATTAATCAAAACTCTAGCCAGGCTCGTTTGGTTGTTGATTTATTAGTTATTTTTTAATTGATAGATTAAAATTAGTTGATTGATTTTATTAAAAAGCTATTTAATTTATTTAATTATTAATCAAATGATTAAATTGACTGATTTAACCCAACAATTAATTTATTAAAAACTTCAAATGTGAAACTTAACTATTCTACCGTCAATTCTTAGCTACCCTTCCTATTGCACAGGTTGTTAATTAAGCTGCTATGAAACATTATTCTCAAATCCCAAGGGGAGACAGCGAGACCACGATCAGGCTGAACATCTTAACGCAACTCATCTTCTTACTATAGCGAGAATAGACTATAATTATTGGAACTTCGATAGTTTGTTCTACAGATATAAGTCAAAATCCCACTTAATTTATATAATTATTGGAACTTCGATATTTTGTTCTACAGATATAAGTCGAAATCCCATTTAATTTATATAATTAGTGGAATTCTGATATTTTGTTTTACAGATATAAGTCGAAATCCCATTTAGTTTAAGGAATAATTAAAACTTTGACAAATTTTGGTTGTTTTATTTGAAAACACATGCTATTTAATGGAAATTATAAAAGCGAACAGTTTAACTTTAATTATGAAATTGGGTCCACAACCACCAACCCAAGTGTTGAGCCTAATTCATTTATAAAAAAAATGAGTAGGAATTGTAATTATTTGGGCAAATAATCAAATGTGGCACTTAGGGTAGAGAAAAGAGACCCAAAGGAGAGGCATTAATGAGATAAAAATGACAGTAAATAATTACATTGACTTAACCAACCACAAAATAAAAAATTGTTAGCAAGCAAGAAAATTAAAAATAAAGAGATCGATATGAATAATTATAGATAGTCATTGTTTCTTACGCTCCAAATACAAAACGTTGTAGAGAAGAAGCAACCTTTTCAGGTTTTTTAAGTTAAACCAAGCGTGTACTCACTTAAATTGCCTTGAAAGACGACCGGACAACATTCATGAAGTAGACCATGAAATAAATGCATGCAACTCCCAGAAGTCCGAGGATTATTCATATTTTCATTAAATCACTTACAGTTTTATGCGGATTCCATTGTCAAAGTATTTATGAAGGTTGGGAAGATGTATACAATATAGTCAACAGTCTTAAAACCTTTTGCTCGGTGTTACCTCACCATAATAAAATTGTTTCCTCAAAAGCCAAATTATCTTAAATTTATAGATGCTATTAAACGTCGTCTCCTGTAGCAAACTAGTAATTGTACAATATGCTGATCAACAAATTAAACTATGTAGTTAGGAATGTCTTGTGATATTTCAATAAGATTGAACATCTCATGAACAAGCATAAAATACAAAGGATCAAATGGTAAGCAAACTGCACTCTAAATAAGAGAATCAAAGCTAGAATCGTAGAATAGCATGTTAAAAGCAAAAGAAGATATAAAAAGAAAGTGCATCATATATGTAGTATCATTTCTTTAGCAGATGTTGAACTATGCTTTCTCAGGTAAAGAGCCAATAAAAAAGAAAAATGGGAAGTGTAAGGTAACAAGGTCTATTATGACTGTAGTCTGTCTAGCTATGGAGAGCTTCCCTCTTCCTTCACCGAACATTTCAAGATCATAACTTAGATACAAGAAGATAACTAGCCATATAAAGTTTATACTACCATAAAATACTGTTCTGTCCCAACTTAACTCTAGCACTAATCTATAGCTGAAGGTGATCGTAATAGATCGTAAGGAGCCCACCAAAAATCCGAAGGACATGGCCGGTTCGCGTCAAGCCGAACCCATGGTTTCCCTTTACCACTCCAGTGCAAAAGACTTACAGGACCCGGATGCAAATCCCTGCACAGCCCTCTAAAATTGTCACCTCCAAGCCCATGTTGGTTCCACCGGTGATCCACTGGTGCTATGTTTCCGGCGAACACCAACAAGAACGGTGGCAACGACCCGAGTTCGTAGATCCTTATTCTCTTCTGCAACTGCATCCATTCCACAATCTTTGTCGTGTAATCATTAATTCTCCATCTTTCCAAGTCAATGACCATCACCCCTGTGTTGAAGTAACAGGCATTGCGTCCCGCAAATGTTAGTGACAAAGATGGATTCGACCAAAATGTTGGTGTGAAGTAGAACTTAAAGTTCGCATTACAGTATTCTGGAGCAGCCAACACTGCGTTGTCGCCGATTGGTGTGGCTTCTAACTCAGCAATGTCGTCGACTAAGACTAAATCAGAGTCCAAGTATATGACTCTATGCAAAGACTGAGGAAGAATATTGGCCAGGTAGTTGCGCGCGTAGTTAAGAGGGTTGTCGAGGGCCGATCGGATTGACGTGGAAATGAGTCCAGAGACGGGTGTGGTGTCGAATGTGTAGACTTGTGACCGTAGATAAGGAAATGAAGAGGTGACTGTGGCGTGGAGAGTGGCAGAGGACGACGGCGAGGAGATGAAGTGGAAGCGAATGTTCTCTGGGCAAGAGGAGTGTTGAAGGATGGAGAGAATCAAGGCCATGGAGCCGCGGAGATAGCGATCGTCGAGAGTGATGGCTACATGAACAGCTTGTTGCGAGTACATGTCGTGAGATGGGAGATGTACGCAAGTTGGGGAGTTGTAGAACTTTGGTGCTTCTTTGAAGCTCTGACCATCGGTTGCGGTGGCTGTTTCGATGTTGATAACCGTGTTGGCCACCGTCAAGAGGAAGAGCAGTAGTAGTGGTGGCGGTGGTAGCTTCGACATGGCGTGGTTATAGGGAGCCGAAACAATAGGTTGTGTGTGGAAGTCTTATATGATTGAAGGCTTTTGAGAAGGAAATAGCACAAGTCTTGTCTTGGTTTTGTACCAAATTATATTTAGTGTTAAATGTCGTGATGGTAAGCAAGCCTAAGGATTTTGAACGAACTCACCGGTTCAGCGCACACCCCATGTTAATATTCTATTCAAATTTTGGTTTCCTTTCTGTGTATATGGTGAGCCCCATGTTGGCATGTCAGGCTTTTTCATTCATTCTTCCATTCACTATAGGATTTCAATACCTTAAAATATCAGTACGAGTCAAATGGTCATTCATAGATAAAGTTTGTCTTTATTCAAATGCAATTAAGAGGTTTTCCTGATATGATACTTTGCAAAACTTTTAACCTTTAGTTCCCTAGTCTTTAATTTGGGTTATAAGTCCTTGTATACTTTATATATTAGTTGCTGTTTTTGGTTAAGATAATATGTGTTTAAAAGCTAAGTCCCCCAGCAATTCAGGTTCATGTGAAATTCCTTGCAATTTTAGATCCTGATTTAACCATAGACTACTATATTGAAAAGGTCAAAAGAGATGTATACTTTTTATAAATGGAGAAGTAATGTAAACATTTAGGAAGCTCAAGTAGTGATAATTGGTCATTGATGACGGCATCTAGCTTCAGTTTTGGTTCAAAGCGGAAAAGTGAAGCCCTTACCACGGAAACAAGCAAAGAGCCAAATTTTGGGACACGAAGCACTCTTTTTCTCTCATGGCTACTTTTTGATAATAACTGCTAACCTATATAAGTAGACAGTCACCAGAAGCAGATGACATGAACTTGACTAATGCATATTATCAAGTCTTAACCAATAAAAACATCAGAAGAAATAAAATAGGAACCCTAAATATGTGGAAATTAACTAAATTAGTCAGTTTTGGCGGTTAGATGTTAAAAAGGTTTGAAGGGTGATAATTGTAGTATAGGGTGAAATGTAGAGAAAAATGAAGAACTAATCCTATTTTATACCCCAACTTAATTTTTTGATGTTTTTCAGTAAAATGGTATTGGAATTATTATTTTCCTAATTTTATTTATTTATTCAGTTTTTCCGCTCCTTCCTAGATTTCGGTTAAATTCTGATCTACCAAAGAACATGAAACTAATTACCTTTTTTAATTTATTTAATGTATAGCTATTATAAGTTTAAACCATGAAGGAAAAACAGCACTCAAAAGGGTTAATCAGAGAGCAGCTTTTCTTCTTTATCAGTTAGTTTTGTGTTTCTGTATTCAAGATCCTGAATATATTACCTTAAAAACTTAAAAAAAAGTCAATAAAAATCTTAGTTCTGTCAAAATCAGTATATAAAAAACAAACATATCACATCCATAATCCGTAAGTCACGTAGATCATTCATTCATCACAAAAGCCCCGAGTGTGTGGAGCCACAACTGGTGACGATCATTTACTTACCAAACAGAAATTAAACACACTGCAACATCATCACCACCTGATTATGCGGACACCTTCTACCGACTGCCACATACTCAAGGAACTTAATTAGTGTAAAGGAGGAGGCACGAGCAGCGAAAATATGTCTGACAGGTAGCTTCAGAGTTTTGTTTTAATAAAAGCATAGATACGGATCCCATATGCAAGACGATGGTGTCTGTTCTTGAGGTTGAAGACCCTATGGAAGACAAGGAAGAAACCGCTAACGTGCTTTTGTGTGTGATGGAGACACAATTATTGAAATTGTCTTTTGATTTTTAGGACACACTAAGTTTATTGTGTTTAAGTGGTTTGATATTAAATTGGAGATAACTTGTCCGTTTTCGATTGGTTTGAAGAAATAAGTTTGTTAAAACTTGTGTAAGCTGATCTAAAAATAGTACTATTTGTAAAAGAAATGATAATTTGTCCTTGCCTAAACAACCACCAAGCATGTGAGCTTGTCCCTTCTTATTCACATTTACTGAAGCAGATTAATTGAGAAATGAGAATGCATTTATTGATTGGTATGGTTGTTCCCTTCTCATTTGAACATGTGTTTTGTTATATCAGTGGTCTTAATATACACAGACCACTTTGAATCATACAACCTATGTCTTAAAATTAGATAGTACATAGCTTGACCCTCTCCCCTAAAAATATGTCTTCCTTTTACTGCATCCATGTCACATAAGATTTTCCATATACTTGAGATATAAACCTTCTGAACGCGTATGAAATTTAATTGAGGTTCGTAATCACAACTCACCTCATAAGAGGTAAAATTAGACTCTTCACAAAGTAACTAAACTATCAAACTTAGTTCGCTTGTTAGGTGCCTCACATGCCTAATAAAACAAATAATAGTTGGCCAATTTGGCCAACCATACCTTCAATCGCCTGCCTATAAATAGGCAAGACATAAGCAAAGAGAAAGCATCCATACGGGCAGAACAAAAAATAAAAAGAGAGAGAAGTGGGGAGCTTGATGTTCGCTATAATTTGTATAAGATTAAATATTGCACATACAGTAAGAGTGGTTAGTTGATACATATCGAATCTTAGTCGAGAGCATTGGAATACAGTTAAGAGGATTATCAGATATATCAAGAGAACTTCAGATGTTGCATTATGTTATGAAGGATCAAATTTTAATATTGGAGGATATGTTGATGCTAATTATACAGGTGATCTTGACAAAAGTAAATCCACTATTGGATATGTGTTCACATTAGTTGAAGGGACTGTAAAATGGGTAAAAACTTTAGTCAGTTGTAGCTACGTCAATAACAGAAGCAGAATATGTAACAGCTACATAAGCCAGTAAAGTAGCAATGTGGTTGAAGATATTGTTGGAAGAACTTGGGTATAAATAAGAGAATATTACTCTGTATTGTGACAGTCAGAGTACTTTGCATCTTGCAAAGAATCCAACATTTCATTCAAAGACAAAGCACATTCAAGTTCAATATCACTTCATTTGTGAAAAAGTAGAAGAAGGAACGGTGGATATGCAGAAAATTTATACAATGGATAATTTAGCAGATTTTATGACAAAATTAAAGTAATTAATGCTGACAAGCTTATGTGGTATCGATCCTCGTGTGGCCTGACAGAGACATAAGCAACATGAAGCGACAAGGTAGAAAGAATTGTGTGAAGATATGATTGATTCTCAATCAAGTCTTCAAGTGAGAGAATTGTCAAACTTAATTGACATGTTAGGTGCCTAACATGCCTAATAAACAAATAATAGTTGGCCAATTTAGCCAACCATACCTTCAATCTCCTGCCTATAAACAAAGAGAAAGCATCCATATGGGTAGAACAAAAAATAAAAAGAGAGAGAATTGGGTTGAGAGAAAAAAAAGAGAGAGACAAAAAAAATTATGTTCTAGTTTTTTCTTTCCTTGTAATTCTCCAATTTTTCAGTAGTAAAATCCTTTTACCCTTACCCGTAGTTTTTACCCTAATCTAGAAGTTTTTCATGTAAAATCTTTGTCTATTTTACTTTCAATATTTTTATTTTTGTTTTAGCTACGACCCTACTTTGTCCAAGTCCTAATTATTCTTAAGAACTAAACAACTCCCTCCATATCTTTTTCTAAATAATTTGCTATTCAATTACTGAAATGTGTTTCTAACGCAATTTTACAAGTACTACAAGCAAACTATGACAGGAAGGGCATCTATCCAGGGTCCACTATTAACTTACTCTTATTTTATTTCATTTTAGTTTTTATGAAGATCCACACTTAACACACATAAAGAACAAAAATAGATAAAATATGGTTTTTTTTAAATTTTGTCCCGAACCTATAAAACATTAAGATAAGAGCTGATCACAAGAAGACTCAGTATTTGTATCATGCGCATTGCGCATTCAAGTCTGCGCACACTATTAGATCCCATTAAAAACAGGCTGGTTTGTTTTTATCAAGTTATGCTATGTTTTTGTTTGACAAATAAGAGCAGCTTCGATATTCCTCGAAATTTAGAATTTGGATGTGATATGCTTAGCTCTTATGATAAGGAAAAGAATATGGTAATACACTTGCCGATTAGGTAGGCAAATGAGCATATACAAAGGTTCAAACTTACAATTAGAGTAACACATGTACCTCACATGGTTATTAAATGAGTTCGATGGGATTTGTCTCCAATTCATGATTTAGGATTGTGTTTCTTGCATGATAAAATGGAAGCTCTCAATAAATTCAGCCTCATATCAAATGTTCTCTTCATTGAGTTTATCCTTTTTGTAATGTTATTTATTTTATATGCCAAATTTTATCAAGTAAAACAATGTTTGTTACTCTGTAATTTGTGGAGTTTATTAAGTCAAAAAGGAATTTACTAGATTATTCAGTATAATAATTGTTACAGATTTTTCGTTACTATTATAATATAGAAAACTTAGGATTAAAATTTAAAGGCGGGGTAGGACCTTAATCCTAATGTCTCTAAAAAAACAGAGACTAATTATTGGACTCCCCTTCTACTGTAGGACACTTTCATTATTAGGGTTGAATTATTGAATGGATTAGAAGGGTACACTAGCATGTGGCACAAATGGGGAAGAGGCTCATAAACAGTTCCCAATAATTGGGAACGAGTACTCCAGCGTCCTTGCTTTTTTCACATTAAATTGCCTTGTTCGTGAAAGATAAAAAAGATCATGCCCATGCATCCCCAATCTTGTGCTGCATGTCTCCTTTAAATTCAATCCTCCCTTTTACTACTTCCTAGTTCCGATCAATCACCTATTTGCAATGAACTATTGTGTCAAACTGTCGATGTCTACTGTCAACAGCTACTTGGTAACTTTTGTTTCTTGACAAAATTTGATAAGAGCAAATGGCGCAGTAGTTATACTTTCATCACGATTTCTTCTACTTGTGTAATCATTTACTAAAATAAATCGATTATTCAATATTCAATGCTCATTAGTAACAAACAGTTTTAACTATTTATAATCATATTGATATTTTTATTGATCATGAAATCTAAATATTATCCAACTAATAATTTACAGACATTGTTAACAAAATAATAATATTTTCTGTTATTAGAGTTTAATTATTGTAATAATAAAGAATTTCGAAATATATATTTTATGCTTTCAATGTAGAAAAAAGAAGTACTTAAGAACTCTACTGCTACACATTATTTCCAAAATCATCGCATATTATTAGTGAAAGTGACTGAAATGTGGAGTTATTTTATTATTTTATTCGGAAAATAAAATAGAGTTTGCACTTTGCGGTATTGATTTTTCTCTGTTCCCATGATAAATGCCACCGACACTGAGAGAAAAATGAGGTGCATGTAGGAGAATGTCTAAAAAAAGTCAAAGTTACGTTGTACGTGCAGAGATAAAATCAGCGGAATTCTGCTGGATTTGAGTTTCATTACAAAGTCAAGTAATAAATGTTCCCATTGATTGTCTTTTCTCTCTATCTTTTGACAAAAAGGCCTTACCGACAGCAATCCAGGCTTACATCAGATATTGATCTCTTGAATTTCTTATCCATGTACTGGTTGGGATAAGTTTAAAAAATTCAGATTGTTGGTTTTATTCTTTTCCTTTTTGCAGAGAAATGAACTTCCATTTTAAAATACAATTGGGACGAGCGTATTGTAAAATACCGTATGATCAAGGCCTGTCTTAACGTTTTATAGGCTTTGAAAGAAGTAAAAAAAAGTTCTAATAAATTGATAATATATAAATATGTAAATTTT
>JANIHZ010000208.1:52129332-52142425 GCA_027478365.1 Erythroxylum rufum | reverse complement strand
ACTTACAAATATATGTGAAAGGAATTTAATTTTTATATTTGATTCGAGTTCTTAAAATTTAGAGAAATAAAATTTGATTTTAATCTTCATCTAAATTTTAAAAAAATAAATTAAATTAACTTTGTTAATTTTAAATTAGGTTAAGATGGATACAAATAGTTTCCATTATTAAATTCCATGAGAAGAAAATGGTGAGGTAGTCCAACCGATTTTTGTACGTTCGATGTGTTCCAACTTCCAACCCAACGATATCAGAACGACAGAACAATCTCACTCGTGTGATAATCTTCTTTTACATTCATGTTTACACGTGTGAAATACGATAATAAATCTCCAGTGTAGTGTTCGGTCCTAAATGGAGGTTCCCCTATTTTAATCTTCCATTTTCGATCCACTTCCTTCTCCGAACCAGAAAATCAAAAGTTCTGCTAAACAAAAACATGAAGAAAGAGGAGAAGAAGACGGTAAAACATGGCATGACTAGACCATAAACATAAACGACCACCACACGAACGCGGCGGTGGTTCTCCTCCTCCTCTAAACCCCACCTCCGATGACGACGATGGCCACCCTCTTCCAGACCCTGACCTACTACCTTACAGACCATCCCTCCGTCGTCTCATTCCGGTGGAGCCACGCCAATTCATGGGGCTCCACTTGGTCATTTCTCATCACCTCCATAGCTTTTTACCTCAGTTTCTCAATATTCATTCATCTTTTACTCGTCCTTCTCATCAAACGTGACCGTCCTATTATTTTAGGTCCAATCCCAGCCCTTCACAGCCTCTCAATGGCCTTGATCAACGCCACCATTTTCACTGGCATCCTCCTTTCCGCCGCCGTCGAGATCCGGGAAACTCGCTGGTTTTGGCGTCGCTCCAAATCCCCGTTTCAATGGCTCCTGTGTTTTCCTCTCGGTACGCGTCCCTCGGGTCGTGTCTTCTTCTGGTCATACATGTATTATCTCTCTCGCTTCCTACATATGTGGCGCAGTTTCTTCACCATATTAAGTCATCGAAAGCTGGTTTTTTTCCAGCTCTTGAACTCCTCAATCATGGCCTTCACGTCCTTTTTGTGGCTTGAATTCTCACAATCTTTTCAAGTCCTTGCAATCCTCATCGCAACTCTGTTGTACTCCGTCGTGTACGGTTACAGGTTTTGGACGGCGATCGGATTGCCAGGAGCTTGTTTCCCGTTCGTTGACAACTGCCAGATTCTTCTGCTCGGTTGCAACTTGGCTTGCCACATCGGTGTTCTTCAGCTACACATTAACAAAGGTGGATGTAATGGAATTGGTGCGTGGGTTTTCGATTTTGTGCTCAATGGAGCTATTCTCTTGCTGTTCTTGAGTTTCTACGTGAGAAGGCATTTGGGCAAGAGAAAACAGGGGAGCTTATCAATGGTGGTGGCAAAGGGTGATCAACTAACAAGCAAGTGGGAGAAGAGACTGTAGAGTGTACGGTAGTTGTACAATTAAGCACAGATTTATATTACATAAGACAGCAGCAAATTCTAGTTTAAGTTAGAACTTTATGTGATTAGTTTCATGATGTTTATATCATGAATACGCGAACATTAGTACTTACTCTTCTTCTAGTGCACTTAACAGCTTGGTTCATTATGATTACTATTGTCAGATCAATTTCAGATTATAGGAGCCAAATCAAGGCATGCAAAGATAGTCTGTGTTTTGTTAATTTGTCGTTTTAACTTGATGTTGGAGGTGTTAGGTTGCCTATCTAATTCATTCATTAATTTAAGGAATACTCAATCGGCCAAATAATTAACTTCTTATAGCTTACAATAGCTCTTACGTACGTTATATTATAAATGCGTTGAAATCCCTTGTGGGAACTTTGAAGTGTTGAGGTAGATTTTCTGTTTTTATCTTCTTACATGAGCAATAGTAAAAGTTTGGTTATATGAACGTAAAGTATTTTTGTTACTCCAACAAGTATGTTCTAAGCAGAAGAGAAAACAAGGTTGATTGTTTTGGCATCAAGAAGGAATATCTCGCCACTTCGCACCTACATGTAAATATTTGATCTAGCCTTTGAAGAATCCAATTTTGGCATTATTATCAACTTCTCCAGGCTCAGGTGTCGGGATGTCCAATTCTGCCATTACAAGTTCCAATTTGCAGGAGTTAAAGATACCCTGAAATTGGCAAACAGTCCTCCACTAACTGGTGAATAATTTGTGTATAATGGAGAAGAATAGATCAATTCTAATCCAGTCAATGACACCAAACCATAATACCATAATAGAGCAGGAAAGACGTGTTACTATTTTACTACTTGCAATGATCAGTACTTTATCAAACCCAATTGATCAAGAAATGAGAAATAGGTTGATCAAACTCGATAGAAAATTAGGTAATAAACAACTTCAAATTGTGGGGTGTGGGGTAGGAAACGAACATGAATCGATCTTATAGTCACATCTACTTTACGTCCTATTATTGAATTCCAAGATCAATTTTACTATAAAATTTTATATACCCTGGAGATGGCTTCGAGTATAATCAATAAAGAAATAAACGTGTCCACTGTTTAGTGTTTTCCATGGCTTGAGCAGTTAACTCCTTTCCAAAGTCCTAATCAAGGATCCATGTTTCATCCCATTATTGAACTTTTATCCTTGGCGGCGAAAAGGAATAAAGATATTTCTATCAGATAATCATCCTTTGAACAAACAAAGAAATTTCTTTATCAAGGTTTGTTTCCATCAGCATATATATCATCCTAGTATATTCCAAATTTTAATAAGGGGTTACCAGTACCTATATTCTATGAATAACCAAATTACGATTATTAAACTACCTAGTATTTTAATAAATGTGGTAAAGAAAATGATAGAGGAGAGACAACATTTGCTGGGGTTCAAAATCTTTCAAGGACAAGACTACAGGAGGCTTGTAGCCGTAGCCATACCACACAAGTAGGCAAGTTGGTATGTGACGAATAATTATCTTGACGGCACAAAGCAACACTCATTGTGTGGAGAAGTACAGACTGTGTTGGCCTCCAATGCCGAAGCACTTCAACGAGACTGTCGTTCTTGGCACTAAAATTCCAGGATGAGGCCTACCTTGACAACTACGGCAATCAAATTAACGTTAATAGAATCTCTGACTATTAGATTCACCAAAAACAATTTGGAAAAGGTGAAATGTGGGAAATGCTTGGTCAAGAAGGACGGAATTAATCGAGGATTGAGTTTGATTTTGATGGACCCAAATTCAAATCAATTTAATTGGATATGTAACGGACCACCATTTATAATGAGAAAGTCCAATCACTCAGGTTTTATTAGCTGACCAAGTCAAAAAATACACAAATTTAGATAATATATATCAATTAGGTAAAAAATCTTTTTAAAATATAAAACTATATATGTTCTATTTTATTTATTACATTTCGTTAAAGTTATGATCCAAGTATTTCAAAAAAAATTATAAAAATAATCATATTAAATGCATAATACAATAGTGTTAAAATTCAAAGCCTTGTACTTGTTCAAAAAAGCATTGACTAATTCGCCCAACCAATGGAATGATAGTTAATTCGCATTGATCAACAAACTAACACATGGCCTAATTTAACATTGACTAATTCGCGTATGATAAATGTAATAACATATACCTTATTTTGAAATTAGCTAGTTTGCTACGGCCAATTGATTGGTACATACTTCAGTATGACAACATGCATAAAATAAATTACATATCATACCTACCACAAAGAGGCACCGACACCATAAGATGTAGTGAGATACAACTACCCAAGTTATTAATGATATCTATTTGAAAGTCAAAAATACGCTCAACATGTGCATTAATAATTAGATATTGACAATCACAAAATTTTATACTCAATAAATATATTTAAATCCTTATAACTCATCAATTTAATAAGACCTAAAATCTATCATAGTTTTCCCTTGCTACCTTTCCTCTCTCTTTTGCATTTTTTAAAGTTTTCCTAATGAAAACCTTCGAAATATATGACTTTAAAAAATAGATTTTTGACAATTCGACTAGCTATCAAATTATATCAAAATTTTAAAAGATTGAAGTAAAATTATTCCACATGTAAAAAATATTAAGTTTCATATATTGAACATGTTTTTATTAAGTTGTAAACAATTTTTTTAAATTTTTATACCTTCTTTATTCATCTCAATCTAATATTCCTATCAAAAGTCATGACCAATATATAAACAATATTTGGTAACATATAAGTTTCTCTCTCTAAATTCTCCTTTTTGGATTCAATATTATGTCCTGATATCTTCTTATAAAATATAGATATTTCTCTCAACTTTTTATAACTTGTTAAATCACTTTAACCTAATGTTTTTATCAAAAAGTTTGCTCTAAATATCGAATAGTATTGAATTTTGACTGTAGATTAAATTAACAATTCTTACTACATTACAATTAATTTATCTTAATCCTAAAAAAAAACTAAACATCAATATAAATCATTTTCTAAATATTAAATAATTTCTTAATGTCAACTCTTTATACTTTTAGTTAGATTAGTTACCATATGTATAGTTAGTTACAAATTATTATAGCTTTAGATGTTGATTAGTTGTGAGTTTATCTTTTCCCTTTGCTTATGTTTATCCTTGTATCTTTTACACCATTATATCTATTGTAATACTACTATGAAATCATTAATTGTCCTTTACAAAGACGTATTATCAAAGTTATAAGCATTATTTCTCAAATACCAACCAAATGTTCAATAGCCATGCTTTCTATTGAAAAACCGAAGAGGGTTAATTATTTCGCAAACTTTCCGCAAATTTATTTGGCATCAACAAAATAAAATCAAGCAAAACCAAAATAGTAAAAACACCAAAAATTTGGTAACGCAGTTCGGTACACTTTGCCTACGTCTGCGGGGCCCTCACCCAGCTTAATAACTTTTACGAAAGTACAATAGATTTACCCAAGGCTTTACTGAGCCGACATCACTCAACCCTTGACACTATCCTACAACCTAACTACCCGTGAAAGAATTTCACACCCAATAACACGACCAACTCGTGTTAACCTCGTAAGAGGATTTTCCTAACTATTTTTTTACTCAAAAACAAGAACAAATAAAATAAGGAAAAATAGTTTCCCACATCAGAAATTGTTCACAAACATAAACAAGTCGCTGCACCAATAAGTCATGCATCCATCAACAATAAAACCTCCTCTGTGCCGCAACTGGCAATCAACCTCAAGGACCCAGAGAATCAGCAACTCCACATCATATGTAAACTCCACAGCAGTAAAATACTTGTGAATGGGAAAAAGGACTGCTCACAAAGAACACCATGCAATCAGCCCAGCAGAATAGCAAAAACAGAGCAACAGCCAAATTCCCACAAAGATACGTTATTCACCTCTGAAATCAAAAGCACATGTGCGCAACCAAGATAACCTACACTTCAGGGACACGTTCCACTTCACACACCAATAACACACTGAACTCTTTGGTTACCGCACAACCCACACACTTATTCAATTGATCTGCTCATGTGCGCCACAAGCTACTACACCGTAGCTGCAATCACTTTATAAAATGCCCACTAAACCTCCACCAAGTTATCTCACGCACGCATACCAAAAATACAATATAAAACTAAATCAAGATATGTTATTCAGCTCAAAGAACTCATATGCGCAGCCAGCAAATCCTTTTCCACATTAACACGTGACCACCTATGCTGCAGTAAGTAACGCCCACACTCACTCAACAACCAAAAAGTTGCAGATAGAATTTTAGGTTTTCATCCTTATCACGTGTGTATCTTGGACTCTAACACAATTTCCAATTAACTACTTGGACTTCTAATAAAACACGAACTTCTAATAAAGCATAAACTCCACCTTTTATATGTCCAATTTAAAATGTCAAAACGAAATAAGGAATATATAAACTATATTCTAACAGTTTCTAATTGAAATCCTACCAATATTTAGCACTTTTTTTCCATAAAATTAAACACCAAAAATTACATGGCCTAGAAAACTCAATTCTCTCCATTACTTAACTACAAAATTTTAATGGCTTTATTGGTGGAACCACACAAACACCATCTAAAAGCATTACCTCTTTAACCATTCCTTCTCAACAAATTCTAAATCCTGACTATGGTGAATGGTTTCACAAAGATCAAATGCTTCTTTATTGGCTTTTATCCTCCCTCACACAAGAAATATTTTCTTATACTATTGGTATTGATTCTTCTTTTAATGTTTGGCAAGCACTTACTAAGACTTTTTGAGCTATTTCTCAAATTTGATAAGAGTTGAAAAAGAATGATATGTTAGTATCACAATATTTTCATAAGGATAAAATCTTTGTCTGATTAGTTGAGTCTTGCCTATAAGACATGAACATTTGCCAAATTTAATGTTATTTTCTACTATAACATTGGTAGTGAATATCATAGTATCATTCTCAATCTTTGGCCTGAGCCTATTCCATTCCATGAGCTATTTGGCCACCTTGTTGCACATAAAATTCTCATCAAATAGCTCTCATCAAACACCATCTTCCAATGTTGCATTCAAGTAAAATCTAGCTGCCCCTACTGATTCATCCATTTTATTTTGCACATCATAACAACCCAATCAATATAGATCATCATCCTAATCCTATCACCTTAAAGGACCTTACCAAATTTACGGCTTAAAAAATCATATAGATGGATGTCAACATAGAAATATAGGACCTTAAATTGAAATTTCATAAGCAATTCATGTTCAATGTGGTGTTCCTTACCAAGATCATGGTAATCCAATTATTGCTTTAGGAAATCCATCAACTGCTCTTAATCCACCTTTTCCTTGGTTTACTGATACTATAGCTAATTATCATATTACATTGAATGTATCATATCTCACAAGTACTTGAGAATAGTTTAGAGGGAATCAAATTCATGGAGGTAGTGGCTAAAGGATGACAATTTTACATACTGGTGCCTTGTTTCTTGTTGCTAGTAATGGTCCATTAACTTTAAAAAATATTTTGCATTTTTTTTGATATTGTTAGAAACCTTTTGTATGTCTAAAAAATTACCTCTGAAAATTCTTACTTTTTTAAAATTTACCGAAATCACTTTATTGTAAAGTACCAATTTACTAAAAAGGTGCATATAGATAGTAAGAGTGAAAGAAAATAGAGTCTATGCTTTAAGATCTAAGCCAATCAAAGACGCCATAGTCAAAGAAGTTCTATCTCTTCATAAATGACATTCAAAATTAGAACATCCTCATTTTAGGGAAGTTATTCATATTACCAAAAATAATAATTTACAATGTTCTATCTTTAATAAAGAACCACTGTCCTTTTGCTTCCAAAGAAAATTTTACCGTCTTCCTTTAGCTAGTGTTCAACATATGAGTAAACTCCATTTAGTATTGTTCACTTTGATATGTGGGGACTTGCTTCTATTATGTCTACTTTAGGCCATAGATATTTTATTTTTTATTGATAATTTTACATGGTTCACATGGATTTATTTTTTCAAAAATAAAAGTGATGTATATTGCACATTTTTGTCTTTTGAGCAATTTATTTTACACAAATCTAATTCCAAAAGTAAGGCATTTTATTTAAATCAAGGAGAGGAGTACCAAAAATTACACAAATATTTCTCCTATTTTGGGATCATACATTGTATTGCATATCTATAAACATATAAGCAAAATGACATTGTTGAAAGGAAAATTCATCATCTTAATGATACTAGTTTGATATTGCTTTATCAATCCAACGTGCCTTTAAAATTTTGTAAATTTTCCTTTTCCATGACTATCTCGTGTATTAATGTGCTACTAATAAAAATTGTTCATGATAAATCCTCTTTTCATCTTCTCTGTAAAACTGTTTCAAATTATATTTCTATGCATCCATTTGGTTGTGTCATTTATCCTCTTCTTCGTCCCTTTAATCACTATAAATTTGATTTTCTCACTTGTCCATATGTGTATCTCGATAAGTTTTTTATTCATGTAGGTTTTCATTGTCTTGACTTGTCTTCAGATTAAATTTTTGTTTGTAGGCATGTTACGTTTGTGGATAATGATTTTTCCATACATAATGCCATGTTAAAGGCTTATGTTCTCCACTATAACCCATTTGTATTGTGGTTAGTGATCACAAGTAGCTCACCTTCCTCTTTTCATTACATGAATTACCTTCATGTATGTCCTATATCCCTTCATCTAATTTTGGTCTTAATTTAATTTCTTCATCACCGATCCTGTCCAAATCATATTGCAATTTAGCCATATCCATTATCTCCAAATCCTATTGTCACTAAAAGTCCATTCTCTCATCATTTTGGTTCTCAAATCAATTGATTAGATTTAGTTGTTGACGTCAATCATTATCCTCAAATCGTTTTCACTAGTACTACACCTTCTACTTATATCCATTCCAATGATTATCTCATATTAATTGTTTTGATAGCATGTAGCTTCATCCTACCATAATATCTAAATGACATGCCCATTCTGCCAAACTCCATAAACAACCAAACTACTTAGAAACTAAATCTCATACGTTTACCTAACCTAATTTGTTTCTAAAGTGGAGGAAAGCCATGTTTGGTGTAACTGTAGCTTTACACATTAATAAAACCTAGATGTTACTCCCTCGTTTTAAACATAAAAATGTATTGGCAACAAATGAGTATTTTATATCAAATGCACAGCTTATGGAAAAATAAACCAATACAAAGCACGTCTTATTGCAAAAGGATTCAAACATCAAGATGGAGTTGATTATTTAGAAATATCTAGCTTTGATGTTAAGGCAACTATAATCCATATAATGCTTGCTCTTATAATTTCTCATGGTTGGTTGGTTAGACAATTGGATATTTCAAATGCCTTTCTTTATGGTTTTCATGATCTTATCATCTTTATGGAGAAACTAATTGGCTTTTATGATCCTGCAAAGTTGACTATATGTATCATTTACATAAGTCCCTCTATAGCTTTAAACAAGCCCCATGTATTTGGTTTTATCACCTCACTAAATTTCTCTATGACCTCGAGTTTCAATATTCAAAAGTAGATACTTCATTTTTCATCTTAACTAATGGGACTCACAAATTATTTGTTCTTATTTATATGGATGGCATTCGTGTTACAGGTTTAACTAAGAGTCATGTGCTATATGGTTTATTATTAAAATAAAATGGCAATTTTTAGTTAAAGATCTTGATCAACTCTATTATCTCCTAGGTATAGAAATTAAACAAAAATTGGAAAGCATTGTGCTCAATCAACAAAAATATATTGCTGACCTTCTTGCTCACACCAATATGTTGGATGCTAAACCTTGTTCAGCCCTTATGCTTTCTTATCCTTCACTCATCAAACATTCCAATCCTACCATGATGGTGAGTTGTATAGAAAAGTGGTTGGTGCTCTTCAATATTTAATTTTTATCAGTTCAAATATTGCATTTTTTGAACAAATTATGTCAGTTTATGCACTTTCCAAATGAAGACCATTGGAAAGCAACTAAGAAGTTGCTTAGGTATCTCAAACATAACGCTTCAGAAGTGTTTATTGTTTGAAGTTCCTCCAATCAATTGCAATACAAGTAATGATTATGTGGTTGCTTAGATGGTCAACGATCTGTTAATAGTTATGATATTTACCTTGGCAATAATCTTGTTTCATGGGTAATTAAGAAGTAGGCTACCATTGTGAGGTCTTCTAATGATAATGAGTATAAAGCTCCTACCAATTCTGCTACTGAACTATTAATACGGATTACTTATCTAATTGGTAACATTGCAGCAATTTACCTTACATAATCTCGTCTTTCATACTCACACAAAATACTTAAGAGTTAGATTATCATTTTGTGCGTGAATTAGTTAAGAATGGAAATCTCAAATTTAGTTCATAAATAGTCCTAATTAAGTTGTGAATATTCTTATAAAACCATTAGGACTTCATCTTTTTGAATGCTATAAATCCAAGTTGCGACTCCTCTCTTTTTCATCATTAGCTTAAGGGGATTGTTAGTGATAAATCCCAGCGCTTATCCTTTTAATTAGATTTGTTTTTATTTGTATAGTTAGTTACTAATGTTTATAATTTTAGATGTTGATTAGCTATATGTTTATTCTCTTTATTTATCTTTATTTTTATATTTGCACAACATTATATATTATGTAATAATAATATGAAATTATTAATTGACCTTTACAAATATGTAATAATAATATGAAATTATTAATTGACCTTTACAAACACACTTAAAACTTCAAATTGTACAAAAAATTTAAAGGATTAAAGTAAAAAGTATTTCAATTCTAGAAATATTTTCATAGATTTACTAAGAAAAAGATACAAATATATTATAAAAGGTGAGCAAATTACAAAATTTTTCCGTCATCAAAACATCAACATATGTCTACAGTCAGTCTAGTTAGTTGGTGTCAGGTAATCCCTCGAGAAGGTTTTCTGATTTCGTTTTTTACTGCACTTCTTTTCAGGTTGCTTCTTGATAGTGAAACTCATTCATAAGGCTATTAATTTCCCTTTTATACATTGAAGTGTTTAACAATATATACAAACTCCAACAACTATGAACCTATCGGCATTTAAATTTTGAAGTAGAAAGAAAGGTACTCTCGCCATACCGCAAGAGAAGGCTACGCATTTACCTCTTCATAGTAAATCTGAAACTTGTAGGAATGTAACTAACCTAAGCAGTATAAGGTGTTGAAATATAAAGTGGGAGTTTGTCCCACATCAGAGAAAGAGAGGAAAGAAGATTAATATATAAGTTTGATGAGCTACTCCACCCATTACCAATTGATTTTAGGATGGAACCTCACTTGGGCTTGTATATGGTCTAGTTTTCCTTCTCGTGTGGGCCCGTAGGCCCATTGCAAATTCTAACATGGTATTAGAGCGGGTTGCTCTTATGTTAGTCGTTAACTCCTCAAAATGATAGATCATGTCACGTGTTAGACCTACACGTAAGGGGAGTGTGTTGAAATATAAAGTGGAAGTTTGTCCCACATCGGAGAAAGAGAGGAAAGAAGACCAACATATAAGTTTAATGAGCTACTCCACCTATTATCAATTAGTTTTAGGATGAAACCTCACTTGAGTTTGTATGTAGTTTAGCTTTCCTTCTCGTGTGGACCTGTAGGCTCATTGTAAATTCTAACATAGGGCACATTCTTGTGTTCTCAACAAACAACGATAACCAATTCTAGGAAGTGTGTCTGCCAAGAAAAGAGAGTTAACACTTGAAAGAACTTTTGTTACATATTTCCTATCTGGTTTTACCCAACTTTACAGAAATGTGCTGAGCATGCGACGTAGTTATATGAACTGAGAATCTTCTTTGCTACTTCCAATCCGCCAGATTAACAATGCTCTCAAAATCGAAGGTGGGATCTCAAAATCATGTCCTGGTCCAGCCCACAAACAAACGATGAATTATCAATTATGCATATAAAAGGTTTCGTGCCAAAATTTTCCTGAAGAAAAGCTGAGGCATTATAGTAAATGTCAAGACTCTGAATGCCAATCAACGTCTGCTTGTTTGACACATAATGCTAATGCTTAGATATTGAACAAAATTCTCCTGATTATACTAGCCTTTGAGCACGCTGAAGTGACAAATTAATTGAGATGAGTAGAAATTGATATGCAGGATTGTAGATACCATTTTGTAATCATCAAAGATGTTATGATATCTAGTATAGGTTTTACATAAATCCCCATCGTTGAACCATGAATGTAGATAACAAGCAAATTGATTATATGTTATTCGATAATTGTGCGCTTTATCTTCCTACAACTTTGGATGAGGTCGGTGGATTGCCACCAAATATCTTGGGAAAGATTAAATATCACTTAATAAAAGAAAGGAAACAAGAAACAGTGTCACCTGCTAAAAAAATTGGGATTTGCTTGGCAGTGTTTGACCAGGAAAATCCATTTCCCTATAGGCTTCTTTCTCAGCTAGATTCGCGGGTGATGCTAATTGTAGCATTTAACTTTAAACCTCTCACATGTAAGTATATATCTATGTGTGTATTGGCCAATACGTGATGAAGTGTGAGTTGACGACCCATCAATGGAAGTCCTAGTGTCAATGGCAACAGACCATTTCAAAGGTGGAAGTCCAAGTCCCAAATGCATAATTGAACTTTAGGAAAATTTATGCTCGTATGACAGAAGTGATATTGATTTAATGGGCAGTCTTGCGAAGTGGGGTTCAGGATAATAGAAGTTCGGGAACAAACAAGTGACATGGAAGAACATCTTTGCATCATTGTATTATTAAAAAGCAAAAGATCGTCTACCGTAAGGACTTGTAATTAGAGACGTACGAATCACTAACAAGAAAAGATATGAAAAAACAAAGGAAAACAGAATGACGGTGGAACTAATCCAACTAGATTACGAAATGAAACAACCGGGACTTCATAGTTGTGAAGCAACACCAGCTAACATGCATGCCAGATTAATTTACCCTATTAAGGCGTTTCACTTGTTTGTTGCAGCCAAAAGGCGAGAGTGAACGAGTCAAAGATCCAGGCTTGGTGTACACTTCCAAGCTATCTGGAACGAAGTGCATGTCTCTTCTGATCTTTTTCAGTCAAAAAGTTTACAGCTTTACATCAGCCCCACCGAAATGATTGAACAATTGCGTATCAAATGTCATCCCAAGTCACAGTTTGGACGTAAAGCCCAAACTTTCCTTTTTCTCCATCACACATTATTAATCATTGCGATGGTCTGAATTCTATGGTGCTGCACAAGCACAATGTAGTTAACTCGCTAAACCTACATACCGGAGCTTATTGGGAAGTTTTATCTAGTTTTGTTTTGTCTAATTCTGTCAGTCTAGTTAATAAACTGTTGTTAATCCTATTTAAATCTTAAATGACTCAATCACTTAAATAAAATGTGGTTAATTCTATTTAAATCTTAAACGACTCAATCACTTAAATATATGACTTACGGGTGTGATACTTGAATCATAACCAGTGAGTCTTTCTTTTATTTTTTATTTTTTATTTTTTATTTTTTTAA
>JANIHZ010000208.1:52097757-52108972 GCA_027478365.1 Erythroxylum rufum | reverse complement strand
CAATCACTAACAAGCATAAGGAGAATAAACTTAAGTGACTTTAATGATGAAGAGAAGAAGGAAAAAAAAGGGAACATTGAAAATTTATTATTAATTATGTTATTTGATAAACTTATTATTATGTTATTTTAATTAATAATTGGGTTTCAAACCCTCGAAAACAATAAGACCACATAAATTAACAATATCGATATATATATATACTAATGAAGTGGACGTGTAACCACTTCCATTCAAAGTTTCCATTTGTGGCTAGTGCCCATGTTCTTTTCTTCTCTGCACTGGTCTTTTTCAATAATGGTGAGTTGGTGATATAGTCTTCATGAGATACATTCCACAATATTTCTTCCAAGCCCTTTATAGTTTTTTTTTCTTTTTTTTTTGCATAACAAAATGAAATTTTAGTTTTAAATGGTAATCATTTTAAGAGAGACAGAAAATTAAGGAAAAGCATGAATAGAGAAGGCCAGAGTAAGGGGGTCTGTAGCTATTGAATTCAAGGCAAAAACTTAAAAGGGGAGGGGACCATTGGAGTTGCCTTCTGTGTCTAGGATTGATGACATGTGATGTCTAACCATTTTCTAGTTGCCCACAAGAAATAGAAAGAAAGAGAACTCTGACTACACTGCAACTTCTGGTTTTCTTAAAATGTTCTATGTTAAGTGAAGGGGACCAAATCGATCTCTATTGTGACTTTTGTTACTTTATTTTGCTGCAGATAGTAACTTTTATATTACTGCTCATGGACAGATATGATCCTCTGATCATTAGTATAGTTGCTGATTGACAGGAGCTGAAGATCCTATGTTCAAAAAAAAATTTCTTCTCTTAATTCAGACTTTAACTAGGAAAATGATGTTCAAAATGGAAATCTAAAGCCTTGGTGGTTCAATTTAAATGTAGAAACATTCATGGCTAAGGACACAAAATCTCTACCTAGCTTCCATAAAACTTGCTTATGTTCAGAGTTTGTGAGATCCATCTGGACACAAGTCAGTATTTGGTTAAATTTAAGTGACTTTAATGATGAAGAGAAGAAGGTAAAAAAAAGGAACATTGAAAATTTATTATTATGTTATTTGATAAACTTGTTATTATGTTATTTTAACTAATAATTGGTTTTCAAACCCTTGGAAACAATAAGAAAATGGTTTAGTAATGACAAACATCTTTGTTTCTATTTGTGGTTTAACAATATCGGTTTATACATGTGGGTGGATAATTATTATGTATTATAGCTAATGTAATGCAGTAATGGGCTTCACCTCTCCGCAAATTCCTTTTGAAAGAACATTGAAAATGAAGGATGTGAATTCTATAATGATAAATCTTTGGAAAGATAAGCTAGTCTAAACTACTCTCATTTGGTTAAGATTTCAATCATGGAAATGCCCCAGTATAACAGTATGTAATATCATGTTGCTAAATAGTTTTCTAGCCAAGCAAGCACACGTTTTCCAATACACGTGCATATTCACAATTCAATTTTCATTTCTGTAATAGTTAAATTATTTGTATCTATTATCTGTTATCCTGATAACATGACGCTTAAATAGCATATATGACTATCGGAATGGGCATACCTTGTAACTGGTTGAAGGCTTTTAGAGCTGGAAAACACGTTTTAAAGTAGCTGCAAAAGCATTGAGAGGAACCATGTAAAATAAAATAACTTACAACAGATTATTTCCATCAATTAATATAGCAAAATCCTTTCCAATTATTTGCTAGCGTGCCTAACAAAATGACAACATTTGATAAGCAAATACTAAACAAAATGTAGTCCTATTTGACTGAAAAATCATAACTAAGCACCAAACTAAGATCAACTACTGCAAAATTCAAAAAGACGCATCATGAATTCCAACTCCATCCAAATTAATTCTTAGACACATAGCAATACAGAGTCATGATGATTTTGCTTCAAACTAGTCATATTTTTCCCTCTTTGATAGCGATTAAACTAAATCAGAACACTTGATAACGTGGCAATACATAAATATAAAGAACCTAATTAATGATCCAGAAAGAGGTGAAACCTATAGCTCCAGAGCTTTCAATTTGTTTGATTATCAAAAACAGAATGTATGGTGTGTAAGGCTCCTTACCACTTGTGAACCTTCTAAGCAATGAAAAGATCATAACAAAATACAAGTATGGTGTACTGGGAAACTTCCATTTCGGTTTTTCCCTAACAGCATTGGGAGATCGATAAAAGGATGAGAAGACAACTAATTAATTATAAAGGAAAGCATTTCTTCTTTAGAGTAGTCAAGTTGGCATAGATGTTTAAAAAAATCTCAAAATTCAACACATGAATCAACCATCGCAGACGTGCTAAACTCCAATAGTTCCTCGCAGACATACATACATGAAACATCAAGGAATCAATGCTGGAAGCAAGGAGAAGTAAAGGGTACAATATATGCATACAAGAATAGACACACACACACACACACACAAGCAATAAGAGAATCAGAACAAGTACATAATCCTTACTTTACACATGAAATTTAAAAATTACGTTAAACCTAGATTAAAGCGTGGCACTTACAGGTATGGGAAGAATGTTAATGAATAAAATTGGGGTCTTAGTGTAAAAGCAAATTTCTTTACTTCCACCCTATCCACTCTGAGACAAAGCGAGAAAGAAACAAACTTTCACTAATTTTGTGAATCATATGATGTCTGTTTCTCCAACTAACGCTTTCTTTTTAAGAAAATAGCTACTTACAAAAGGCAAAAATCACGAACTAGAGAAGAGAATCACGAGCTTGAAGAAAAGCCCAGTCAGTTTCGGGAAGGAGGCTTGTCAGACGTCGAAGAAGGAGAAGTTTCAGAATGGTTAACGTGAAGGATAAATTTGTCTTACAGAAGACAAAAATCATGAGGAATAGGAGAATCACGAGATTGAAGAAGATAAGAAATGGATTTTGGGAGGGAGGCTCGTCAGACGTCGAAGAAGGAGAAGTTTTGGGATGGTTAACGTGAGGGATCAATTTGTCTTGAAGAAGAATAGATTTTCGTCGAAAAGATAAAGATAGCTTGGGGGAGGTTTTATCTATTCTTCAAATTTTAGAATAGGTATTCTTAAAGATAACCTATTATGTGTTTGGTTTTTAACTAAACATGTGTATAATAATAACTTAAGAATAGCAAAGGAATAGATTTGTTATTCCCTCCAACCAAACATACTGTTATGGTTTTCTTTTTACCATTTGTGTTTTGATTTGTTCATGAATTTGATCTTCTTACCTGTCTTTGTCTAATCAATTGGAAGATTTTGGCTCGAAGGCCCTGACGTAGTTTGATCTAAATTCTCTTTATTCTCAGGTTTGACTCTTTTCCGAGAGGTCAGAGTTTTTGTTTCTATTAACTAGTTTCAATCTTGTCATAGTTAATCTCATCCGTATGTTTATGTGAGACTTACATAAATATATAGACAAAATTAACTAAAAAATATATATAAATATGTAAACAAAATTAAGTGATGATACAGAATTAAAACATCATTTTAAGAGAGAATTTCGTGTTCTTTGGAAGTGCGTTAAGAGGAACGATAGTATCAAGTTAGATGAGTAGAACAGTACATTGAGCCATTCAAGGAAAAAGAAAAACAAAGAAGAGTTTAAGGCCTATTTTATGTGGTAACTATAATTAAATTTGTTCCTTTTAGTATTTCACTTCAAATCATATTTTTCTTGACATGTTTTCGATTTTAATAAGCTTAATTCCAAGAAGTGACTATAAAAAATATTGGTTAATAAAAATAAAAACAAAAAGTTAAACTTATGAGATATGCTTAAATTGAATGCACACTTTGTTAAGAAATTATTTGAGATTAAATAATAGGTGTATTCAAATAATTTTCATAATATTTTAAAAGATTATTTTAATAGAATAACTTAAAACAACAATCACAAAAAAGTTGACATTTAATTTTTAAATTTATCTTTAGTTCTTCATGTAAACTATTTATAATTATATATCAATATTGACATTTAATAATATACTATAACCACCCAAATATTAGAAATATAAAAGTAGTTTGACTTAACCTATTCATGTTTAGTTATAAAATATAATTTAATCATTTTGTTACCCAATGTTCTAATTGAGCATAAAGTATGAAATTATTATTAACTCTATTAAAATCCATCCATTTCATTCTTAATAATTAGTAATTAATATATAATTAATATTTGAAACCAATCTCGTCAAACATCAATCTATTATGGCCAAGAAATTCTTAAACCACTACTAATAAAAACAATTAAATATTCTTCCTAATTAATTTAAGGTGTTGAATTATTTATTAACTTACTCAATTATCTTCATATTGTTTATACTATATACAAGTATTATTAAATAAAGTACACTGAATGAAATAGATCATCAATAGCATCAAACATAATAATTCTTATATAAGATATTTTGATAATTTCAAGTCTAAGAATCAATTATACAGCCATCATAATGAGAATATTGACATCTTTATTTTCAGGTCAATTCAGTAAATTTATTCTCTAATAAGCACCCACATATTTGTTTAAATATCATTATAATTTAATTTATCATATTAGTTATCTTGTTCATAAGAAAGAAATATAATATGTGTCTATTTTATCATTCTATCAATATTTTATCTTAATTGGAATTATACTTAAAAATAATGCCTAATTATAATTTAAATCCTGGTAATTATTTCACTTTTGATATTAAGCATTAAAAGTTATTAATAAAACATATAAAGTTAAACAACAACTTTATTGAATAAATTATTAATATCATACATAAATTATAACCAACTAATTGACTATAAAAATATAAACTAACATCTGTATTATATATTTAAGGATACACTTATAACAATAGTATAAATATCAAGACTTAATATTCAATAAAAGGTTGGTAAAATGTCATGTGTATATTTTTAATAGAAATATCTAGTTTACATTAAAGTTCCCATAGATCTATTCAAACATAAAACAGACATCTATCATGAATAATAGTTTTTTATTGATAAGACGAACTCATATCTGTTACTTCATATATCCACTTTTAAGGGCATAATTAGGTAATTATAGTTAGAAATGCAAATCAAGTTTAATATATTTATTAATTTGACAATAAAAATAATAATGATGGTGATAACAAGGATAAACTTATTAATGATATTAAAATTAATTCAAGGGATATAAATAATATTGGTACTAAAGATTTACGTTGATAAATAGAAATTAAGAATAATTAGTTTTGTCATTTTATTTTTTTCCCAATAAACTTAACTCATAATCATGTAAATTTATTTATATATTGTTTTGCTTTATGCACTTTTAAGAGACGTAATAATTAAAAATTGCTTCTTTTTCTTTATCTCCTTCTAAATATTTATATATAACATGCTTGTTTTATACGCTTGTCTTGGGTAGGACTTCTCTTGTTCTGTCAAAAGCTTTTCTAGTAATGGCCACTCCTCCTCTCATTGAGCATGCTCCGACTACCTTAGCTCCAATAATCCTTGCAACTAAGGCAAATTCACTTACTCCTCATTCACCATTTGACTCCCCTTCCCCTTTAATCATTTCCTCCCGTTAGAAAGTGCCTAACTTACTCCCAAAAGTTAAGAGGAGGAGGTTTACTCATTATTATAAATTCTTGAATGCCTTTATAGTTATCCGATGTGGGATTCCTGACACACCCCCCTCAGTCCAGAGCAGGACTGGACGTCTGATGAACATATTGGGCAAAGGAACATAATCGGACACCTTCCCAAACCATCGAGACAAACTGGCTCTGATACCATGTTAGAAAGTGCCTAACTATCTAACACCTCCCTCCAAATGCCTACTTTATACCAACCCTTCCTTTCTCCATCTTCCTCTACTATTCCACCAAACCTACCTCTAGCCTTACTCCATAGCGTCCTCTCCCTTCACCTTCTCTCCTGCCTTTACGCTCCTTACCTCTCTCTGCTTCTCCTCCAGCTCCCTAAGTAAAGCCCACCTTCTTTTCTTCCAAATTATATTGGTATAAAATAGTTAGAGATGTCTTTCCGTTTATACCTTTAGTTTCTTCCTCCCGTTGGTGAAGGCAATATTATCGTCTCCCTTTCGATTGAAGTGCTAAGAGCTAATGCATCCAATTGGTGCATGACTTTTAGTGGGATTTTATAGATAAAAAGTTAGCATTCCCTTTTAATGCAAAGCTGGGTTGACAAAAGAGGAAACCTAAATTGGAGAATACCGCCATCAATAAAGATGACATTTTCCTCTTCAAGTTCAACAAAGAAGCTAACTTGATGAAGGTCTTTAAACTTGGCCCATGACACATCAATGAAAAATCATTGCTCCTTTAAAAATGGTGTACATATCTTAAGTTGAAAAGTTTAAAAATAAAACATATCCTTATATAGGTCAACTTTCACAACGTTACTTTAAAATATTGGTCCACTGTAAGGCTCAGCAATCTAGCTAATTTGGGGGGAGCAAAGGAAGGAGGGGGAGACTTATATGTATTGATGAGAATATCGCTACAATGAAAAGAATTGGTTATGCAAAAAAAAAAAAAATGAATTTAAGTAGAAACGGACTAATATTTCCCTAAAACATTAAACTTACTCAAACTAAATTATAAGGGTATACTTATTCAAGTAAAAATCCGTTTAAGCTACCAATGGAAACCTTATAAATCCACCCCAACTAAGGAATGGAAACCTAAGGGTAAAGTGTCAAAGATAGGTGATCATTTATAACTTTATGAAATGTCTGGAAAGAGATTAAAAACGTTCTTCGAGAAATCATTGAATTTTTCGTCCATGAAAACTTACGTAAGAGACTACAGGATCGTGAGTTTATAAGAAGTGAGATGAAGGATTCAAATAAAAATCTTAAGAATCCTCCTAACTTGAAAGACATTATCTGAAGCTATAAATATTTAAACCCTCTGAAAAGCTTTCCAAATGTAACATTGTTTAGAAATGGTTCTATGCCTGCTACTAAGAGGAAACTTAGAAGGAAACAGAAAATTAGTTTCACCTAATTCCTCATCCTCTCGTTATTATGAACTTTTTTCCTTGGAATGTCAGGGATCTGAATTGCCTTCCAAATAATAAGTCACTTGTGAATTTTTTCTTGCAAATAAACCAACTTTGGTAAGTGTCCTTGATATTGATATTAAAGTTAGTCAACTCAGAAAAAGCTTTAGCTTTTAGACAAGAATTGGAAAAAAAAACTAAGTAATCACCAAGCTCGTTACAATGGGAGGATCTTGGTTGCTTATGACATAAATCTTATAACTATAGAGCATTTCTAATTTTCTAATGATGATAATATAAAGAAAAGGGCTCGATCAATGTGCACTGCATTTGTAGGCAAAGGGAATATTACGACTTTTAGATAGGAATTCAAAACTAGGAGATGCACTATAAGAAAACAAGCATTCTGCAGCGTTTTTAAAACGTTACAGAATGTTCAAAAAACGTCGCAAAATACGTTACAGAATGTCCAAAAAACGTTGCAGAATGTATTCTGCGACGTTTTAAAAAACGTCACAAAAAATGTCGCGGAATGTGGTGTAGGTAAAAGCTTTCTGCGATGTTTTATGTAAAACGTTACTAAAAGTTTGCACATTCCGCAACGTTTATAAAAACGTCACTAAAAATTTACACATTTCGCGACGTTTTTAAAAAACATCACAGATTGTCTAACATTTTATGACGTTTTTTAAACGTTACAGAATGTGAAGAAATCTGCGACGTTTTTTTGGAAACGAAAAAAACGTCGTGGGAGACACTTATTTTCTTTCAATTATTAATTTTTTATTTTTCAAAAATAATTTAAATGTAATAATTTTTCAAATAATTTTTTAAAATCTTATTTGTTTAATAACTATCCAATATTATTTATAAATTTTATTTAATAATTCTTTAATTTTTTAATGTATCATTAATTTTAATAATCATTCATGTATTATTTAATTATAATTCACAAACATGACATAATACACTGATTAATATCAAAAGATTAATATCAAAACTAAGGGATGAAACATTTGAGATTCTAGAAAAATGGAGGGAGGGAGATATAATTAAAGCTTCTTTAATATTTGCATCTGCAATGCACTGGCAATAAATCCACAAAAACTATTATATTGTAACGTTTATCATATCTTCTACAGAGACCAAATTAAGGCAGCCCAAATATCGAGTCATTGATCAAGATACTAATATAAGAACATAAACATTCTTGTATCTATTAAGTCCACCAGATAATCGGAGTCCACGAACATTCTATTAAGTCTTGTCATGCGGAGTTTTGAATTGTCTTCTTTTAGTTTATTAACTCTATTTCTTGAATCTGTAAGCGTCCTTTTAGTTTGAATTTAGTAGATTTACTTGTTAGTTTAACTTGTAGTTTTTTCCTCTATACTAAAAGATTTTTCACTTAAATCTTGGTATTTATTTTATTATTAAGTTTCTTATTCTCGTATTGATTCATTGATCGAATTTGAAGAGTATTTTAATTATTGATATTTAGTTGATCTTTTAGAAAGTTGTATTATTATTTCCCTGGGAGCGGCTGAATTATAAAATGCCAATTTACCAGACCATTAAATGTCCATATTTTCAAGGGCAAACAGGAATCATATAATATCTAAATGGCTAAATGCTTTGTTCCTTGATTAGTCGACTTTGAGGCTGAAGGCATGAAAGTTGGAATGTAGAGGTGACAAGTTGCAGACCGGATGAGGAACCTTTTCCTATACAAGCATTGTCGAGAATTTACGTTTCCTATAAAAGATTTTAAGTTGCAATGTCTCGAGGTACCTTCAACTGTTTCTGGATAATATTCCAGTTAGCTTATATTCTCAGGAGTTATTGGTGGCTACTAGTCTTTTGCTTATGTCACAAGCTATATTCCAGGTTTTCATCTCTTGAAGTAACTTAAGCCAAATAATTTCCAAAAATGAGGGGTTTCCTGACTTGGTTTTTGGTCAGTACTGATCTACCCATGTTAATTGGCTGCTGGCATTTGTAGTTGGGTGACGAACTTGACCATTAACCTTCATGGAAAGAGCTACAGCACAAGTAGAAAAATATCATATAACAATAGTCATGAGTCCCACTTTGAGAAACTATATACTTTAGGGTTTGTCTGAATTGTAAGGGATATAACCACAAGAATGTCTGCTCATAGATCAGAGTTCAAGCAAGAAATGCAAGCATTAGTGATCTAATTTCTTGTCTGTTGGAGAAAAAGAAATCCATGGATAATAGTTCTGAGTTCTGCGTCGATAATGCATGGCTGACTGGTCCATCGAGACCATTAGTCAGGAAGAAGTAGTTATGCTTGTGGGAGCCTGGGAGGAGATTTTAGCAGATTTAGCAACACGTAGAACTTGATCAAGAAAAGCAGATATAGCAACACGTAGAACTTGATCAAAAAAAGCAGATCTAGCAACACGTAGAACTTGATCAAAAAAGGCCAATAGCTTATCTATGGTAGGTTGGAGGCGAGACACGCTATTATAATTTTGTTGAGTCTGATGATACAGTAGGTAAACATATTAGTTAGAACTAAGGATAAGATTTCAAATTTTGGTTACAGGATAGAGGTGGCTGTTGCTGTACTGCAATGCGCTATAGGCAACGTTAGCACATAGAGATGAAGATCCAGAATCTCCATAGCTACGCAATGACACATCAGACAAAATTTTGTTTATAGCTTGTTATTATCTTCGCGTGCCAACTCGAAAGAAATTTGGTTATTTTCATTATCTTTCAGTGCAAGAGATATATATCAAATATAAATCATCCACAACCAGGTGTTTTTGCCAATAATCCCTACTTCTTCACGTAATTGAATCAACAACCCTAATCTGTTTAGGATACATCATCATTCTTGATAATAAAATACTGGCCCAGGAACATGAGCATGGACCAGTTCAAGCAAAATCATCTTTGCGATGTCGTTTTTGGATTCTTAATTGTCCCTGCTCCTAGTCACCATTAGCATGTATCACGAGTTTAAATGCGGCTGTGGATAGCGTTGCAGATTTTGAAATTGAAAGCTATTGCAAAAGTTAAATTATTGACTGTGGAAGTCACAATCATAATGCATTCAGAAAGATTTTAAATAGTGTGCTTGCGTAAAACTAACAGTCTTTATGTACTGCATCATTTTTAGTTCAAGCTATTCTTTTCTAATCTGCATTACTCCGTTTGTTCTCCATTTTGCCCCTATTTTGTTTTTACATTCTTTTCTAGTGACAACGATCTCACAAGTTACAAACGTGAACATTAATTAATTACACTGCAATTGAGGCCAATGTGATAATGACATGTCCCATAACTTTGCGAAATACACGAGCTACACAATTATAATTCAGTGGCTACAACACATTCATTACACGATGACAAGAAGTTAGTGGCTACAACACATTCATCAGTGGCCCCAACCCCAACACATTCTAGCGGTGAAAATTCACAGATAGAGATAGGAAGAGAAGACCCCATGCTCAGCATGTTGCATCACAAAAGAAGTTGGGCAATTCTCTCTGTTAAACACTTTCCTGTGCATAAACGAAAACCCTGATAGCTAAAACCAAGAAATAAAGCAAAGGCTGATAGAAGAATCAGAGGCAGGGACTTTTTCGAGAGAGAATGATTTTCTCGTCCATTTAGATAACAGTTATAACACTAAAATTAGAAATGACAGTAGGACAGCCCACGACGCTGCGACTGGGTCGCAGGGACTTTTTTGAGAGAAAATGCTTTTCTCATCCATTTAGATAACAGTTATAACACTAAATTAGAGATGGCAATGGGGCGGTCTGAGTCAGGCTCGGGCAAGCTAGAGTTGTTAGTACATAGTGGGAGCCTTATTATGTATCCCGGTTCTACATGAAATGATTAAAAACGAAGGTAATGCGGAATACCTAGATTTTGGTTTCATCTTTGATTCCGATGCCGATTCCGAGCTCCAAACGTCTCCAAATCTCCCGTGACCTTTAGTGGAAAGCGATCACCGACTCACGGATTAGGCCTTTCTATAATTTCCTCAATTCACGAGCTTCCCTAACGGGTCAGGAATCCTTATGCTCGTGAATGAACTCTTTTTAATAACTGCAGGAGATCTTACTTTTATATAGGACAAAATTGCCATAGCGACCCCTGTGTTATACGAAAGTAGCTAATTAAACTCTGAGATATAAA
>JANIHZ010000208.1:51998325-52009699 GCA_027478365.1 Erythroxylum rufum | reverse complement strand
GTATCACTTCCAAACAATGGTCAAAGGAGTCCCTCTCTTATTTTATTTAAACTTCCAAACAATGGAGTGACCCATTTTATTCCATTCCATTCCATTCCACTTCATTCCATTCCGTTCCATTAATTGCCATTCCATCCTAAACTCCCAAACATACCCTTAAGTTAAAGTCGCTTATGGGAAATTGATTTTTTTCCCTTACAAATTGTAATATCCATCTTATTGATAAGAAAAAGGGAAAACCCGTTACTCTTTAATTTTCATATCATTAGTTTTTCCTCTCTAAAACGCACATTTTAAGAATGTTGAAACTTCTTCCATACTAAATGTGAAAAGAGTTTGAGAACTAATAAAAGCTTACACTTTTAAATGAAGTGTAAAAATATGACTTTTAATATTTTAACATTATTTTTTGATTACCTATTAAATAAAATATTAAAGATTACTTGATCCTATTTGGCAACTTCGTATATAGAGTGCGGTTTCAAGGACTTCATAACCCCACGCATAACTTAAATGTAACAGATTTTTAAGCTGTTTAGACCCAAGAATTAGATTCACGCGCATATCATCTGCAGCGTCATCGACATTCCTCCGACTGCAATGCAACACATGATTGAGTTTCAGCCTCTAGAGAAAATGGGGGCGCCACCGTAACCCGACAGCACCTTCCAACAAGTAAAACGTACGTGTCAACATGAAAATAATCCATTTTATCTAAGAAAGTCTACCAAATCCGGTTTGCCTTGAATTTTGATATTGTGAACAAAATCGATAAAGGAAGAGTAATAGGCAACATTTGACTCATTTTGTAATGGCACTACTTTAATCTAACCAGCTACTGCAGGATAGTGGATGGAGATGATTCACACAAATCATAATACCAATGTTTCTTTGTAGTTCCCTCCTAGACGGTCAATTTTTAGGGAGGAAAACTTTATGAAGCCTCTCCAAATTTCTGCCTATATTTTCGGTGTACAATCAACAAGGCTTCATTTGTGGTACAAAAAGACGAAGCTGAAGATGAAAAATCCAGCCATCTGCAATGCAACCAAGATACTTATCATTTTCATACCATGTACGCAATAAATATACAATAATAGCAATCCAGCCTTTGCGTAAGATCATGCATACCATAGTAAAAGAAGCTCCATAATAAGGAAAAGCAGTTGGTATGAATCTCTCATATTCATTGTGTCTGAATGGCCGAACTGGAATCTGCAACAAATAGATAACAATGCAGTGCTTTCAGTTGAAACTTAAAGTCTTCCAAGCCATCACTGTACGTTCATGTCAGATCATGTCAAATATATGTGGCGCTTACAAAGTCATCCAGATCCATGAAAATATCTGTTGAAAGCAATGCCATACGTAAAATGGCAAAACTAAATTGTGATAGAAATAACTGGTCTAAAAAATTGTTTCTTTCTGTTCCATTATATATTTGATTGCCCCAAAGTCTACTTCTCAATTTGCTTTCACACAGGAATATCTTGCATACATACAAAATAACATATTATTCAAACATCACATTATACACCAACTCCAAACATAGTATTTCCTACTGTATTTTCATTTCCTAAGGTAGTTCAAGAATGTGTTCCATGAGAACACAAACAGATAGGCAATAAATAAATGAGAAAACCATGAAAACAAAAATGTCAAGCAGACAAGTTGCTTTGAATGAAGATGAGAAAAACTGTTGCACTTAAAATGGTTACCTGCTTGGAAAGCGACACGCTAGTGTACCCAAGCCTATGGTATTCGATCTTAAATTGGAAAACCCCATAAACATCAGGCACCTTGAATGATGTATAATATAGACCCTGACAATCAGGTATATATCTGATTAGTAACTATTGCTACACCAGCAAGAAACTTAGGTTAAAGGAGTCTGGTGTCAAGAGTACCTTATTGTCAGTTGATAGGGTTTTCAGCACGTAAGGGCTCATCATGTAGAACTGGACCTGAACATCATCAGCCACATATGGTTCCCATTTCCTTCCAGACCATTCATATATCTCAACAGAAAAGTCCTATAACCATGTAAAGTTTCATTGATGACTCTTACCATATACTATCTGAACATATATATTCAATGAGAATAGAATGATCAGGCATTACCAGATCGTCTTTGATCCTATACATTGCAGGTTCACCTGTTTTCCCGATTATATGGTGTTTAGCATTAAGCACCTGTAGTTGCAAAGAGCAACATCATGCAACATACAATTGGAAAACAAAACGTCACTGTACTAAAGTTCAGATTCAAAGTCAAGGATACATAAAATCAATAATTCAAAGCTTGCAGGAATCTTCCTTATATTTTAATGTTCATACATTTAAAAGGCAATATGAGAGGAAAAGCTATAGGCTCTCACCTTTAAATGACCTCTTTCATGAAATACCCATTTGCTAATTTCAGTGACAAATTGCTCATTACCAGACTTCTTATATCTGTTGCCCAAAATCAAAAGGAAGTGATGTTTTCATTCTTTTCCAGGTGTTCACAAGTAGAGTACGATGCTAGGCAGAAGGCAAATCATATCTATATAAAATTAAAACATATGCAGTACAAGTGGCATCCCCTACTGAAATTGGAACAAAAGTTGACATATCAAGACATTGGCCGAACAATTGGATAGGCCAACTTCATGAGCATACATGAAGCGTAGGCATCACGACTTTCTTGGACTTTTGCAACCTATTCTAATCTCACTAAATGCGTATCATGTGTAAATGAAAGTCAACGAGTCACAAATTGGCCTGTACCGTGACCAAGAAGCCATGACACTTAATCATTTTGCTTGCCACCCATTTCCGAAAACTTCCATAAATGCACTCTGTATTATATCTGTTATGTCATATTTGTTCGTGCATATGCAACTATAATGGATCAGTACAAACTCATTCAAGCAGTTCTGTAAACTAGACAGAAACCTATGCCGCGGATGTCATCTGGGAAACGTACGCAAGGAATTATGTTAATGGTAGGAAAGTTATAAGAACATGTAATAATAATAATTTCTATGTATTTTTCCTATACGCTAAAAGCATATAAGTTTTATTGCCACACATGTTAAGTAACAAAAAGAAGTATATGAGAGATAACTCTACTTTGAATCATAATATACTTTCATAACTTATAAGCTCACAACAGAACCACAAGAGCAAAGTAGCTTCACTTACTTTGTTGGGCTCCCAGCTTTCTGCACTCCTGATCTTAAAAATCTGAATTCCAAAAGAGATTTTGTTCAGATAACAATAATCGTTGGAGCTTAAAAATATTAACATAATTACATACCGATTACTAAACATGTCTAAAGAGCCACCAATCATTATCCGAGCATTGTTTCGAGCCTGCACCAAGGGAAAACTATAAGGTAAAAGCATATGGCTGAATAAAAAACAGCCACATGCAAAACTTCAATATTTAATACATCATCCAAAATGGTAAATATACATATTAGCTAAATGATTGATGCTTAAAACCACTGTGAACTGAGGATAATTGCCTAATAGCATACCAGGAGATCATTACATCGTGCAATACATACATATGTAAAGTAAATAACAGTAGTAGAAGTATAACTGCTATATGTATTGATAAGCATGGGAGATCAAAATGGCCAAGAAGCCAAAGAAAACTAAATGATTAAGCATAACAATATAGACTGGCTGGTTGCAAAACTAAGCAGAACTAGCAAAAGAATGCGCCCATGCTTGATACACCACATCAGCAATTGCTATTAAGTGTGAGGACATGTAACTAGGGATCGCAAAGGGCTGGGCCCAACAGTTTCTGCAAGACCTGGGTCCTAGCTCGACTCGGCCCAACCTTTTTTTAAATTAAAAAATAAAAAACAACGTTGTTTTTCATAATAGTTGTTGGGTCTCAGGCTGCGTCTGGGCAGCCTAAGCCTGAGTCCGAGGCTGGGCCCAGGTCTGATTATCATTCCTATATGTAACTTATGCATCAGTGCGAGAAAGTTTATATATGCATCTGGCCACACAATTATGTGTGTGCATTAGATTAAAAAAAGAAAGATTCTGGCAATGAGGGAATTGTCACCTGCACCACGGAGACTAGTGAGATGGTAGATCCAGTGAGGGCAGGGGGATCTGACAACTTCGAAGTTGGGTTGGCTGAATATGCAGATGGAGAAGCTGAAACGACTTTTAATGCCTGCACATTTCACCAAAAGAAAAAAAGAAGCCAGTAAGAGGCAGTTACCCTAAACTATCATGAGAAATCAAGCTTCACCAAGAGTCGTATTCACATAAACCAAATCGCTATTTTGGTCTTACCAAGCTATTAGCTGCATTTATAGAATGTGCAATCCCTTTAAAAAGTACAGGGGCCTGCAACATTATAAATTTTTATCAATCGCAAATTACCAACATATCCGCCAGTAAGAGATTGAAACAACAGAAACCAGAATCCAAAAGAAACCATTCAAGTGACCTCAATTTTAGCTTTCCCAAGAATCACATCAGATTTGATAAAATCATCTGCAGCAATCAACGTATGATCACCCTCAGTCTTTGAGACCGCGTAGCTAATGTGATCAATGACCACAGCCGACGCATCCTACACAATTAAACACCAAAACTGAGTACACCAATACATTCACATACAAGCGCAAGAGATTGTGAATCAATTTTTGTGATGAAAACATGAATGCATGAACGTGGGAAGAAGACGAAGGAGAAGTTGTCGTAGAAGATAAGTTAAATAAGCTAAACGTTGCGATTGAAACAACGGTCTTTTAACAGACTCAAGTGATATAGTCTGGAATGTTCTATGTAGCGTAGATATATACGTTGTAACCGAATATGAAGGACAGGCAATGAATGAGTGATTTCCTGATTCTCTCCCTCTCTCTCTCTCTCGTGTGCGTCCCTCTCATTCTATGTGACTGATAATTCCTTACAAGGAATTAGTGACGTTCCTAAGGAAGCAGCATAATTATCGTAACATTTGGTATTAGAGCCTACGTTCCTTGTACTAGATATGGCAGAAAGTACACGAGGCGCTGAAGCACGTCAGCTGGAGGAAAGCATCAAGAGTATGATGGAGGCTCAGTCGCGACATGAAAAGGAAATTAGTGAGATCAAAGCCATGTTTCAACAGCTCATGCAAAAGATGGATAAGGAAGAGTCTGAGACGTCGGTAAGGAGTGTTGGAGATGGAGGAAGGGGCACGATGCTGGTGAGGGCCAATAAGACAGACTTCTCGACGGTTGACGGAACTGGGGTGAGAAGCTAGAGTTACAGGTGTGACCAGTTTTTCACAATGAAGCAAACACCTGAGGAGATGAAGATAAGACTTGCTTCTCTTCACATAGAGGGTGTAGCTCTCGAATGGTACCAGCCGACTATACGGAACAGGAAGGAGAGCAACGACATGAAGTGGGAGGAGTTCATTTTTTTGGTCCGACAACGCTTCGATGAGAATATTTTTGAGGATCCAATTGGCGATTTAAAGGAGCTCCGACAGGAAGGATCGGTTTTGGATTATTGCGCCTTGTTTGAGAGGTATTCCAATAAACTTAGCTTGCCTGAGGAATATTTAGTAGGATTTTTTCTTAAAGAACTTAAACCGGAGCTAGGATTAACGATCAAAATGATGGATCCACAAACGCTACACCAAGCGTATACGTGGGCACGCAAACAAGAGGCGATCATGGCGGCCAGCATTCCTGTGTACTTCGGCAAGAGTGGCAGAACAGGGAGTGTAGATGGAGGAGGACCCAGCCAATACAAGGGAACCAACCCCACCACATTTCTTCCAAAACAGCAACCGGAGGCGGGATTATTACCTACCCCAAGAAGTCAAGGCAGCCGATATACCGCCAACAAGGGCCCCCGTAGTAGTCGAACGTCTGGCAGTAAGGAGTTCGATGAGAAAAGAGCCAAGGGCTTGTGCTTCTGGTGCGATGAAAAGTATACTCAGGGCCATCGATGTCGGAATAGACAATTCCAACTCTACATGGTGGAGGATGATGAGCAGGAAGAAGAGGACATGGAGAACGAAGAACCCGAAGGCAGAGCTCCCCTCAATCATAATGTCTCACTGGAGGCTATGTGGGGTTTAAGGGATCAAACCGATTATAAACAATTGCGGGTTGTGGGAAGTCACCGAAAACGGCTTCTCCACATATTGGTGGACAGCGGGAGTACACACAACTTTCTGGATGAAGGAGTGATACGAAAGGAGAAGGTGGAGGTGGACGACATCAAACCCATAAGCATCACCGTGGGTGGAGGATTGAAGTTAGAATGCAAGCAGGTATGCAAAAATTTTGTGTGGAAAATGCACGGAGTACAGTTTGTGACTGAAGCCTTGATCATCAAATTGGGAGGCTGTGACATGGTGCTTGGAGTTCAGTGGTTGATTACGTTGAATGATGTACTGTGTAACTTCAAGGAGAGAACAATGGAGTTCCAATGGGAAGAAAAGACAGTGAAGCTAACGGGGAAACAGGAAATACTGGCCAAAGAAGTATCGGGCAAGAACTTCCACAGAACAATCCAAAATGCTGGTCAAGGTATGTTGTTTATGTTGAGATCGACAGATCCTATAGAACTCCAAATGCAAAGGCTAGAAATAAACGAAGATGCGCAGAACCAAGATGAATTGGAAGGACTGTTAGCTGAATTTGGGGAGATTTTCATGGAATCGAAGAAATTGCCACTGAACAGAGCATGCGATCATGCAATTCACCTCAAACCCGGAGTAGAGTCCATCAACGTCAGGCTGTATCACTATTCGGGGGAACAAAAGGACGCGATAGAGAAGGCGGTACAAGAATTAGCGGAACAAGGGTTCATAAGGAAGAGCGTTAGCCCCTACGCATCGCCGGTAATTCTAGTGAGGAAGAAGGATCACTCTTGGAAGATGTGCATCGACTATAGGGAATTAAACAAGCATATGATAGAGCTCTAGTCGTAGAATAAAGATAGTTCTTCCCTAAACCAGAGCAGATTGCTCCTCAGCAGGTATGCACACCCTACTGTCACAATTTTCCTTAATTCTTCTCTGTCCTCCTCTCCTCCCTCTCCCCGTACATAATATTCCTCTCCCCGTACCATTCTGTTATTCTCCTACTTTTGCCACCTCAGCTGATACTAACTACCCTACTTTGGGCCCATTGGTCTTTCTTCTAGAATACACCCTCCACACTATCGGTTTAGTCCTTCCCTCATTGTTCCTTGCATCTGCTAAAATACCCTCTCCTCTATCAGCATACGATTAAGAGTAAATTCCCAATTCCACTGATAGAAGAATTGTTGGAGGAATTGAAGGGTTCTAGCTAATACTCAAAGTTAGATCTACGATCGGGATACCATCAAATATGGATGAAAGAAGAGGATATATCGAAAACCGCCTTCAGAACGCACGAGGGGCAATTTGAGTTTTTGGTGATGCCATTCGGCCTCACAAACGCACCCTCAACATTCCAGAGTCTCATGAATGAAGTATTTAAACCCTTCCTTCGACAATTTCTGCTTGTCTTTTTTGATGATCTGCTTGTGTACAGCTCCAACTTCCAGCAACATCTGAAGCATCTCCGGCTAGTTCTGGAGGAATTGCGACAACGGTAGTTATTTGTGAGGGGCAGTAAATGTACGTTTGGGGCGAGACAAGTTGATTACTTGGGGCATTCAATCTCTGAGAAGGGCGTAGCTACAGACACTAAGAAGATAGAGACGATTCAATAGTGGCCCTAACCTTGTACGTTGAAGGAGCTCCGAGGGTTCCTAGGGCTAACGGGCTATTACAGAAGATTCATCAAGCACTATGGAGTGTTGGCGAAACCTCTCAATGCGATGTTGACGAAACATGAAGCGGGGAGTTGGGATTGGAAGGAGGAACAACAAGAGGCGTTCGAACAATTAAAGCAACGTTTAACGACTGCGCCGGTACTGGCGTTACCTAATGTTTCTAAAATATTTGTCATTGAGGAAGGTGCTTGTGACAAAGGGATTGGAGCTCTCTTACAGCAGGAAAGTCGATCCATAGCGTACATGAGCAAGGCATTGGCTCCTAAACACCAGGGACTGTCTACGTATGAAAAGGAATTCTTGGCTATGATCAAAGCAGTAAAACAGTGGCACCATTATTTGAGTTGCAGGTCCTTCCGCGTACAAACTGATCACCGTAGCTTGAAATATCTTTTGGAGCAAAGGATTTCCACACCCTTCCAACAAAACTAGTTAGCGAAACTGATTGGGCGATTTCGAGGTTACCTACAAAAGTGAAAAGGCGAATTTGGCTGCAGATGCACTATCGCGAGTCTCCAGCCTTCAACTGCTTACAATGGCTGCATCACAAATCCAAGCAACCATGCTGGATGACATCCGGGAAGGTTGGGAGAAAGATAATACGATCCAAGATCTCATCCGGAGGTTGGAAGCTGCAGAGACTCCGATGGGAAATTACGAATGGAAACAAGGAATGTTAAGGTGGAAGGGAAGAATTGTAGTGAGCAGCGACAAGGGTCTTAGGGAGAAAATAATAAAATTGGCACATGACAATCCAGAAGGGGGACATTCAGGGGTGACGGCAACGATTAAACGAGTTCAAAGTTTCTTTCATTAGAAGCATTTAGCGAAGGATGTAAGAAACCATATCAAAAGCTGCACGGTCTGCCAAAGGAATAAGTATGATCGGGCAGCTTCCCCAGGGCTACTACAGCCCTTACAAGTGCCGGAGGGGTGTTGGAAGGAAGTCATAATGGACTTCATAGAAGGATTGCCACCTTCTCATGGGAAGTCATTGATCTTTATAGTCGTGGACAAGTTCAGTAAGTATGCGCACTTTGTGGCCATTAAACACCCTTATACAGCTCTAGAAGTGGCGCAAGTCTTCATGGATTATATATTCAAACTTCATGGAATGCCTGAGAGAATTATTACAGATAGAGACCCCCCTGTTTTTAAGTAAATTTTGGCTAGAGTTGTTTCGGTTACAGAACGTTATGTTACACCCTTCCACTGCGTATCACCCACAGACGGATGGGCAGTCGGAGGCAGTAAACAAAAAACTTGAAACGTATCTGAGGTGCTTTTGCTGTGATGCACCCCAGAAGTGGACGAGGTGGCTAACCATGGTGGAATGGTGGTATAATACTTCGTACCACTCAGCCTTAGACATGACCCCCTTTGAGGTCCTTTATGGATATCCACCACCTCTTTACGTACCATATATGGCCGGAGATTCCAAGGACTCGGGAATGGATCAAATGCTCCAGGAGAGGGAGGCAACGTTACAGATTGCTAAATTTCACCTAAACAGAGCAAAGTAGAGGATGAAGTTAAAGGCTGATAAGAAACGTTCAGACAGGGAATTTGAAGAAGGATAGTGGGTATTCGTGAAGCTCCAAACCTACAAACAACACTCGGTTCAAAGAAGGGTCAACCAGAAACTAGCTCCCCTCTATTATGGACCCTTCCCTATCGTGAAGAAGGTGAATAAGGTAGCATATACTCTGGGATTTCCGGAAGGAGTATCCATTCATCCGACTTTCCATGTATCTCAACTGCGTAGTTCTATTTCGTAAGGCACACCCACATATAGTCAGTTACCGGCGACAGTGAAGAATGTGGAAAGGATACCAGTAGCCATTTGGGGACGAAGGATGGTCAAGAAGCATAACCGGGCCGTCACTCAGATACTTGTACAGTGGCAAGGAGAATCAAAAGAAGATGATACATGGGAGATGTTCTACGAAATACAGAAGCGATATCTAGATGTTAATCTGACGAACAAGGTGGTTCTTGAAGACGGAGGGGATGTGACGAAAACATGAATGCATGAATGCGGGAAGAAGACGAAGGAGACATTGTCGTAGAAGATAAGTTAAATAAGCTAAACGTTGCTTTGAAACAACGGTCTTTTAACAGACTCACGTGATATAGTCTGGAATGTTCTATTTGGCGTAGATATATTTGTTGTAACTGAATATGAAGGACAGGCAATGAATGAGTGATTTCCTGATTTCCTGATTCTCTCTCTCTCTCGTGTGCGTCCCTCTCATTCTGTGTGACTGATAATTCCTTACAAGGAATTAGTGACGTTCCTAAGGAAGCAGCATAATTATCGTAACAATTTTACACTAACCTCATCGAAATCAACCCCACACTCACTAGCAACGCTCTTGATCAGATCAGACGCAGAATAATCAGCGGCTAAGATCAAGTCATGACCGGAGTCAACGAAGTCAAGCACCGCCGCTAAATCCAAGACACCGCCAAACTCTAAACCAAACAAAGGGACACAAATCAAGATCCAGTCTAGAATCTACAAAACACAGTAGCTATAGAGAGAAGTGAAAAAAAAAAGAGCCACATTATAACTTACTCTCAACGGAGGGAGCAAAGAGAATGAGTCCGTCGTACAAGTACTGGCCGTACCGTTGGAGCGCGAGGTTGTGATCGTCAGCAAGCTTGAAATCCAGGTCGAAGCCGCGCGATTTGAGGGAGTTGAAGAAGATGGAGTGGGAGGTCTTGAGAGAGAGGTCGTCGAGCAACACCAGGACGCGACGGTCGGAGGGAGATTCCGGCGAGAATGAGCGGCAGAGGTGAGGAAGTAACAGAAGAAAGATGGTTAGGGCGATTGAGATCGACGATTTCGCCATTTGACGGCTCTGTGTGAAGTACGAATCGAAGTTGGAGAATGGCTAATTTTCCTAAGTTTCTCGTTGAAACATAAAGTTTCTCTCCGTATTTGTGGACTTGAGCCCAAATCATTTTTAATACACTATATCAATTGGTCATTTCCAATTTGTAATTCGAAGAATATTTTAACTAAAGAGTGTGAAATGTAACTCGATACAAAAGGTATGTAATATCCTTACATACCTTTTTGACGTTAATCATATGGGATGGGGAAATTTAAATTTTGGTCGTTGCACTTGGTCAGTTTGGGTTTTATTCACAAAGAAAGAAAAGGATAAGCTCGTTAAAAGTACCCAAACATTCCACAATGACAAAGACGAGAGGCAATAATGTTAATGTAATTTTAGGGTGTAGGTGAATTGGTAAGGGGCTCTCTTAATTTAAGTGAAACTGCAGATTCAAACTGTTCTTCAGCCGTTTAAAACTTGGAGTCAGAATTTGGAAAAAAAAAAGTTAATACCAATGAAAAGGAGAACTTATACAGTGTTTGAGGTAATTGTTGTAGAGAACCAAATTACAAATAAAGCATATTATAATATCATAATTAAGAATTTAATACTTAAATCAAATCAAATCTATCAATCGAGTCCAGATCCTCTGTCTAAGTTAACCCTGTCTTATTCTGTCCAAGATAAAAACGAGGACGTTTTTGCTATGTCCAACTTTGAAACGACGGCGTTTTTGCTTTAAAATT
>JANIHZ010000208.1:51861980-51873377 GCA_027478365.1 Erythroxylum rufum | reverse complement strand
ATAAAATGTTAAGATTTGATATATATTTTAATAAAAAATTAAGATTAAAGCCATATCTATATATATATATATATAGACACTTAAGATACACGAAGATTTCAAGTTTTGTAAATAAAGTTGGACTACAGTAGTTGGATTTAAATAAGATTGGACAATAAACAAACTTAGACTTACCCCTCCTCTTTTTGGGCCCAAAGGCAGTCGATTGAGTGGCTTAACTGGTGACTCGTACAACTTATTTTAAATAATGAACTTGAGAATTTTACCTTATTTAATACAAAATGCTTTTATTGCTCATCATAATTTTCTTAAGATAAAATTTATACCCATGTAAAAATTAGTTTACTTGAAGACAATAACATCTTCAATTTGTTTTAAAATCATTGGCTAATACTAATGGAGTTAAATATTGGCATCAAAAGAAACTAACAATTTAAAGAAAGCCCCCACGCCACGTGGGTAATCCCGTGCCATATGACAGACACAACCTGAAAGGACGTACTTTTCTAACGGACTAGACCCTGTGTATGGCACGATCGACCAGACAGGCCACACGTGCGGTGTTTTCTCATCTCATCTCTAGTCTTTTTTGTTTTGTCTATAGTTCAAAATTGCTTTATCAAACCACAAGATCAGAATTCAGAAACTTCTTGACCGCTTTAGCCTAACTTGTTTGATTGGGTTAAGTAACATTAATATTATTATGCCGTACTTTAATCTTAAAGAGAAAAGTTAGACCGGAGAAAGAAGGGAGGATTGGTGGGGACCACAGTCACATGCAGTATGCTTCCTTCTCGACAAGTAGTAGCTGATGTCCGGGGGGCCCACTTCGGCGGTGGTGGCCTATAGTCCTGGTGGCTGGTGATGGCGAATCATCCATTCTCCTTTTGCTTTTCTGCGTCGCACGTGTGAAGAAGACTTGACAGGCCCTCTCATTGAACTGAAGCATGTTTTGAATTTCTCATAATTTGGCAAATAATTCAGCCGAGTAAATGATCAAATTATTAAGTTATATTTCTTAGCTGCGTATAGTTGAATTGGAGAGAGTGCACCACCAACTCTCTCTGGCTATCTGTGGGTCCTACATAACCCATTCCTTTCCTTCTTTTGCCTTTTCCGAGCCCTGCTTGTTCACGTCTGTACCGTTCAAACTGAACATCACGTCAGAGCTATCCTAATTACGAGAGAGAAGGGGATCATCCTAAGCATCAACCCCACGGAGCATTTGCTTTGTGTGGGTATCCACATCTTAACATCCATGGACCTCTCCTTAAGCTCCAGCTCTGTAATAGGAGGGCGAAATGTAAAAGGGAAACATTCCATGGGGACCCTTTCATCCTGTGCTTTGACTGGTTTTTATTGTGTAGTCGAACTAATCACACACAATTCTTTTTCTAAGAAGAGGGACTGCACTATACGTATCTCAATACTTATTAAAATTTAGATAAATTATTTACCGAGTTATCTAAATCTTTTGAGTGTGTGATAAATTTTGGAACGAATTAAGAGTCAGGCACTAACAAGCCAATACAAAAGAGCAGAGGGCAGAGAGTAGAAATGAAGATTGTATTATAAAGAAGTAAATTTTTATTTTCACTTTCCACAAACGCAGATCGAGGTGATGATGTCATAAGAAACAGTTTGGCCATTTTTTAACACCATCAAAAAACTGGATCTTCCAAGAAGCACCATAACCATGTCGATCGCATGATTTGCTTGCAAAGTTCCCTCCTTTACACGCTCTTCAAAGTGGGTAGGAGAGGCATAGCATATGGAGTTCTTGTGAATGTCCTTTTCATGCCCAAAAAAGGGTTTTGATCTGCTCTATTTACTTTTCTGTATCAACTTATTCCATTTCATGCATGTGTGAAAGAGGAATGCCAAGAGAGAGCTTCGAGAATCTAAGAAAGCGGCATTGTTTTCCTATACAGCTTCAACAAAGAGAGCGCTAACCTTGTTATCAAAACAAATTGCACATTCAACTAACACATATAGAGAACCGAGAGAGAGAGAGAGAGAGAGAGAGAGACTTAAAGGCCTTGCTTTTTCATTGGGTAAAATGACCGGCGGTGGATCTTCAGGGAGGACGCCGACTTGGAAAGAAAGAGAGAACAACAAGAGAAGGGAGAGGAGGAGAAGAGCAACAGCTGCTAAGATATATTCAGGGCTTAGAGCTCAAGGCAACTACAAGCTTCCTAAGCATTGTGACAATAACGAGGTCTTGAAAGCTCTGTGCGCTGAGGCTGGCTGGATCGTTGAAGAAGACGGCACCATTTATCGCAAGGTTCACTATTTAATCTCTCTTTCTTCCTTTCTCTGGTAGATCTGCTTTCGTAGTTTATTTCTTCTGTTGTATATTTTGGTTTTCGATGTTAGTTATTACAAACTAGAAACTATTTCGGTTGATATTTTCTCTTGTTTTCTGTTCTTTGATTTCTTGTTTCTGTTTTTACTTCTATTCAAGGATTTTTCTGGTCTAATATCGATTAAACCCATTTACAATTTGGAATTACGATTTGGATGATGTAATAGTCGTTTTTGAACAATTTGATCTATTAGAAAGGATTCAGCTTTTGGAAGTTGCTTTCTGCTTGAATAACTTGTATGTGCTATGTCTGTGCGTTCATTTGAGTCTTCTTTCTCTTATTTCCGTTGGTGTTGTCTCTAGTCCCTTGCTAAGATCAACAAGAAATCAATTCCATTTCTTTTTCATCAATGGATGTCATATTGTCAAGGTTTATAGTTTCCAATTTATCAACACATTGACTCGTTCCATTTTCTTTCTTTTGACAGGGCTGCAAGCCACCACCAAGTGAGATTGGAGGCACTTCATCAAACATAAGCGCCTGTTCATCTCTTCAACCAAGTCCACAATCCTCAAATTTCCCCAGTCCAGTGCCTTGTTATCATGCTAGTCCCTCATCCTCCTCATTTCCAAGTCCCACTCGATTCGATTCAAACCCGTCAACATATCTCCTCCCGTTCCTCCGCAACATAGGTTCAATCCCCACAAACCTTCCACCGCTTAGAATATCCAGTAGTGCTCCTGTAACTCCACCCCTTTCTTCCCCTGCTAGGAATTCCAAGCCCAAACCTGTTTGGGAATTGCTTTCAAATGGCTCCCTAAACTCATTTCATCATCCCCTTTTCGCTGCCTCTGCCCCTTCAAGCCCTACTCGGTGCCACCATCTCACACCAGCTACCATACCAGAATGTGACGAGTCTGATGCATCTACTGTGGACTCTGGCCGGTGGGTTAGCTTTCAGGTTGCTGCACCGCAAGCAGCCCCTCCTTCACCAACTTTTAATCTTGTAAAACCAGTAGCTCTACAGAGTGATCTTCGGGATGGAGTTGATCCAAATGTAGGGCCAGGCTGGGCTGCTGCAACAGCCACAAAGAGGGGGAGAATCTCGGAGTTTGAATTTGAAGATGACAGAGTAAAACCATGGGAAGGGGAGAAAATTCATGAAATAGGCACAGATGATCTTGAACTCACTCTTGGGAGTGGAAAGGTTCGCGGTTAAGCTTCCATTGGATGATCTTATTTGGGTTGTAAGAAGTTTAGAAGTAGACTACTTGAAGTTGCCTACCAATTGCCATCTTCACTGGTTTGCGGGAATTCGTTAGCTAAATGCATGCATTGATTGAGGGTTACCTGTAACTTCTCTTTATGTGGAGAACAATGATCACATGTTTCTCCACATTCTATCTTTTCGGTATTAGATGTACAGTTTTAGTTTCTGTTACAATCTGAGTTCATCAGATTCAACTGTTGTTGAGCCAAAATTCTCGCATGTTTCAAGAAAAGTACCAAGTCCCAAATTTTCTCAAGGGGCAACGGCTCAAGTTAGTGATTTGCGAGTTACTTCTCCTGTTTACCTTTACGGCATTATGCTCAATTCGTTGTTTATCATAGAACCCTGCTTTAAATTATCAATGAGATTGCCTCACAATCTTTGGAATTATTGATTTTCTCCATTATTTCTTGTTTATATTTGTAGATCACTGCCTGTTTTACGTTTCTGGTTTATGCATTCCACTAGTCTTATCATAGATAAAGCCCTACTCACAATCCGGCCAAAGGAACCAAACATTCAGATAATACTAGTTATGCGTAGGACAGTTCTTGGCATCTGAAGCCTAGGTTTCTTTTACATGGATTGTATGAACAAGGCAGGTGGTTTCTGCCGAATCTGTGTTGGCCTTTAGCGGGTCAAAGGAGCAGCATAGAACCAGAGCTCATTGGGGGTTCCCTGTACCATGTCCCCTGCACCATGTGGAGTGTTTTGTGCATAAGACATGTGAACCAATGTCGTATCTTAAAAAGGTGCACCAACTGTTGTATCTACTTTCGCCTCTCTCAATTATTACCTGTCTTAAAATGGTCCTTTGCCACCGAGTCTTTGTTTGTACTCTTTTCTGTGTAATCTGTGTCTTCGATTGTACATTACAAATTATAACTGTTTACTGTTGAGGCGCTGGTCCTAGGAGAATTGATATTTTGAAATGAGTTAGGCCAATTGGTTAAATTACATTTACAATTATATTTAAAAATTTTGAAGTTTTATCTAATTTTATAGTATTAGTTAAATTATTGAAAATGATAATAAAATATTTGAATTTTGAATTTAATTACAAATTAGCTTACCCATCATCTTTTGCCAAATAGGTATTTATACATATATATACATAGAGAGAGAGAGAGAGAGCATTCTATTTTTGTAGAATAAATTGTAAAAAAATTCAAAACGGTACTTAATTTTGTAATATTAGTCTAGATTAAAAAAGTAATACTAAAATATTTCAACTTTTAATTTTTCGCAAAAATAGTCAACTATTGGACCCTTTGTTAATAGTGCTAAAGTGGCTAACTACGTCATCTAATTCTTTTATCATGTGGCTGATGTGTGTGCTATCATTATCACGTGTCAAAATTTATATTTAAAACTAATAAAATTCCTAAAAGAAAAAAAACCCAATTCTCTCTTCCAAATCTCCTCATTTATGCTTCATCTTTCTTCTTCTCTAATTCCTAATCATCAAGCATCTTATACCTACAAACAGGTCAGGACTCGTATATTTCCAACCACTTCTTCATACAATTCATATGAAACATATGTTTGCAGCGCATTTTCTTAATGACAACACCAAGTTTCCCCCTCTTTCGAACATATGCTGCATGCACCATCTTTCCCATTAATCTCTTCAATCTTCACACTTGGCATGCCCTTTATTGATGCCTTTGAAGCTCATGGCTCACCAAATTTTGCAGCCAAGTTTTGAAGTAGAGAGTCCAAGATTTGAGCTCCTTCAATCACCACCATCCTATAGGTGAATAGGTTGATCAAGATTATTCTTTCACTTAGGTGGTTCTTTCTTATGCTTCTTTAACTAGGTCTTCAGGTTTTAGTTTTGGTTCTCTCCTACAACAATGCTGGCTATCTCAGGCGACGCAACGACACCAATAATGGTGAAACTCAATACAAAGGGCAGATATTCCCTTCAATCTTGCTTTCATCTCCTTTCCCCATGCTTTCAATGTTATAACATTGCCAACAACAAGTTCAAGTGAGTTTTGAGAATCAAGTACTTAGAGCAACCACCAATTGTTTAAGGAAAGTCCCGAATAGTGGATTTATGACATTTTCTCTTTTTGGGTAACTTTCCTCTTCAAGAAACCTAATGGAAGCCTCGAAGGGAGGCTTTATGGCTCCAAAAAACATGCTTGAACATTTTCATTCTCTGCTTGAATAAATGGAAATGAGATTCCCGAATAAACATAATTCAGCATTTGAAAAAAAAGATCTTGGAGTAACATTGTAGCAACATTGAATGGTGATGTAACTCCACCTCTAAAGATGTTGCAGAAGGGAGAAAAACATTGGTGTAACACACTAGTGGGTTTTTTTCCTTAGCAAGAGACCAACATTCCCACTAATGCACAATTAGGCATAGACATGATGGGGTGGAAAGGGCTTGATAAGATCCTGTTAACTGAAGAAGAGTCATTTATGTTTAAGTTTACATATGAAGAAAGTCTTAACAAAGTCATAGAATTTAGACCTTGTCATATAGGAGGACAACTAATGTTTCTCCAAAAGCGATCTCCTAGATTAAAGCTTGATAGATCTTGCATTGATACCATTCCTCTGTGGATAAATATACACAATATTCCTTTGGAATATTGGACTTTGGATAGGCTAAGCTTTATAGCTAGCTCAATTGAACAACCCCTAGCTTTTGACTCAGCTACTGCCAAATTAGAGAAGGTATGTTTTGCAACAATATATGTGGAGGTTAACCCCAAGAAGGCCCTCCCAGACTCACTGCATTTGATGAAGTTAAATGTGGCTAATGAGTTAGTGAAAACTAAAATCCAAGTCTCTTACAACTGGAAGCCTAATTTGGGGAAATAAACCTGGAAACCAACAGGCAAATATTTCTATACTAGAGAATACAATGAGCTTATGAGAACTGACAAACTTGAAGACTAGTCAAAAGCCAATTCGAATGACCAATCTATTAATGAAGAAGCACAGAACAAAGATAATACAGGGAATTTGTATGCCTCTAAAGTAGTTGAGGAGATTCCAACTGAAAATTAGAACCTGTTGAAGATTAATGACATTGGTGAAAGAGTTGATAATATTGTTCAAATCTTCCTAGCACATATTTAGAAGACAAGATATTGCATCAAAAGGGGGATGATAATCTAGTATTGGATGAGCTTTTCACTCCTGGATTTAGCAAGTCAAGAAGGAAAATAAGAAAACCTAAAAAGGGTTGGTAACTTTTTCCTCTTCAATAATATGCTATTTTGGAATATTAAAGGTCTTAATGAACCTCTCAAAGGTCAAGCATTGAAGGACATTTTGCTAGAAAATAAACCTTTAATTTTGAGAGTGTTAGAAACTAGAACTAAAGCTCGTAATTATAGAAGGTTATAAAGTTTTTGGGAAAGGATTGAGAGTATGGTTCCATTCACAACCATCAGCATAATAGAAGAGTTATATTTGCTTATAACAAAAGGGAAGTTTAGGTATCAATCATATGCTTTTCAGATCAGTTTATACACTTGAATTGCCATATTATTGGATTTGATATCAGCTTCTTCATTTCTATAATTTATGCTATTAACTTCAAATTCCAAAGGGCCAAACTTTAGGATAACTTATGCTCAATTCACAAATCTTGGGTCATTGCTGGTGACTTGAATTGTATCTTACATCCTACTGAAACTCAAGGGGAAAGAATAAACACTTGTAATCTTAGTAAGGAACTGGAGAGGGTGCTAAATATCTTAGAGGTTATAGACCTTAACTCTGTTTGAAATTTCTACACTTGGAGTAACAAATAGCTTAGAAACAACTTCATTAGGAAGAAATTAGATAGGATATTGGTTAACAAACATTTGCCAAACAATTTCCCCTCCTTATATGCATACTTTGGCCCTCCTCTTTTCTTTAACCACTCTAGTATGGAGGTTAGGATTTTTCTACTAGCATCAAGATTTAAAGTACCATTCAAGTTCTTTAACTTTCTATCACACAAAGAGGGGTTTCTGAGCTTGGTGAATGAAGTATAGAGTTACAATACATCTGGTTGTAAAGCTTTTCAGCTCATGACAAAGTTGAAGAGGCTTAAATCTAGACTAAAGGCTTTTTACCATAAGGATCAATTGTTTAATGCTGAAATGTTTGTCTATGCTAAGAAAGAGTCGAGTAAGGCTCATCAGAAATGTTATCTTTATCCCAATTTCCCTGAATCGAGAAATGATGAGGTTAGAAAGTTAAAGTGTTATAACAAAGATCTAAAGGACCATCATACCTTATTAATGCAGAAATCTAAGATTAATTGGATAAAGGAGGGTGACTTTAATTCTAAATTTTTTTCCATAACTTAATGCTAGCTAGGAGAAACACCAATAAAATAATGGAATTTTTAAGGATGGCAATCAGTTAATGACTGAAAAAGACAGAATTGAAGAGATGATGCTCAGTTACATTAAGAATCTAGTTGAGGATCCTAATAACTTTGGTATTCAAAGGCTTTAGGAGTTGACAACTTTTTTTAAATCAACCATGGGCGGCACCATGGAGGGGATGGATATCCTATTTTATTAATAAGAAAATAAAAAATTATAGAGCAAGGGGGCTATGAACCTGACTGCTCGAAAAAAATGAAGTTAACATTAACAAATAAACAACACTATATACTAACCATTAAAGATGTGAAAATATAAAGAAATTACAGCCGCTATTATCGTTATTATCTATTACAGTTAAACAGTTCTAACTCTCAGTAGAGGCAAGCCTGACCTATCTAAAGTCAATACACAACTCAAGGTACAAGGTATTAGTGATTGAGTATTGTAGGTGGTCAAACCCTCCAATGAACATCCCAGATTTGCCAAGAAATTTGCTGCTTGATTTGCCTCTTTATAACAATGAAGAAAACCATCCACAAAAGAGAACCTCAGCACCTCAGCTAACCAATCCGCCAACTTCCATGGAATCTGAGCTCTATCAAGGCACATGTCAACCAAAACTTTGGAGTCCAACTTAACTATTACTCGAGAATTGGGTAATAATTCAGCACAAAGCTTCATTCCAGAGGTTGTGTTTTTGGTTCTAGACTTGTAACTTGTTGGCAATCAGATTCATCTCCTAGAGGTTGCAGTCTTTACAATTCAGAGTCCAGTAACTCCTTATGAAGTAAACTTTATGCCATTTAAGCTCATCCCTATGAAGGCCCTAGGCTTGGATTGCTGCAATGCTCATTTTTTCCAACCCACATGGTAGATCACAGGTTCATTAGTCACATATATAGTTATGGAGTTTATGGTTTTAGGAAAAATGCTTAGGGAGATTAACTCTTCCTACATTTGTCTTATTCCAAAACAACCCAATGCTAATTCCCTTAATGACTACAAACATATTTCTTAGCTGCAACATTGTCTATAAACTTATCTCAAAGGTTCTTACTAACAGACTAAAAGAAATTTTGCATCATTTTGATTATGCTTTATAAAGGGCTTTCATTCCCAACAGGAAAATTACAAACAATATCCTTCTTGTGCAATACAATATAGGTAAATCAATTAAAAGCTACTGTATGAAAATTGATTTTTCTAAGGCCTTTGATAGGCTCAATTAGAAATTTGTTACTTTGATCTTGGAATGGTTTGGTTTCCCTAGATGTTTCATTAAGAGTATACATTCTTGCATTTCAAGAACCTCATTTAGCATTCTTATAAATGGTTCTCCTACTAAGACACTCAAAGGCACTAATGGTATAAGGTAAGGATATCCTCTTTCTCCTTACCTTTTTGTTGTTTCAATAGAAGTGCTTAATAAAATTATCTCATGTCTAGTGGCTAGTAACCTTGCTTTTAAATTTCACCATAAATGCAAGGAAACAATCCCTTTTGGTGTGTTACACATCTTTGTTTTATAGATGATCTACTACTTCTTTCTCTCTATCACTCATCTTTATTTTACAGAAGATTTACTACTTTTTAGTGCTGTTGACTATTCTTTAATCTCTATACTGAATCAATCCCTTTTGGTGTTATACAAGCTATCTGGTTTATCCATTAACTACATTAAGAGTTGCTCGTATTTCTCATCTGAGATGGAATTATCTGAAAACATATCACAAATCTTCAGATTGAGGAATCAAAACCTTCCTTTCAATTATCTTGGGGTACCCATCTCTTCAATGAGATTGAAATACCAAGATTGCCTAGTGTTACCAGAAAGATATAGAGAAGGATCAATGTATGGCGTAATAGAACTCTCTCTCTTGTAGGAAGGTCTTAACTTGCTAAGCAACTTGCATACACATAGGAATTCACACTTACTTCTTCGTAGGAGATTAATTAAGGAAATTGAAAAATGTATCAACAACTTCCTTGGGTTTGGAAGGAGTGACAACTTTAGAGGGGCTAAGATCAAATGGGACCAATTGTGCAGGAAAAGCGACGGGGGTGGGTGGGGGAGGTCTAGGATTCATATCTACACAAACAATCAAAAACATGCAAATAGCTAAAAGGATTGGATACTTTACAAAGAAAAATAATCCTTATGGTGCAAGTGGATGAATGAATTATATATCAAGAATGCTAGCATATGGAAATTATCTGAAAAGAATGAATACTCCTAACCTTTTATACAATTGCTAAGAATGAGGAAAGTGATATATCCATACATTGAAATCAAAATGGGGATGGGGTATAACACCTGGTTTTGGTATGATAATTGTACCTCCCATAGTCCATTAATCATAAGGGATGATATTATCTCATCAACAGAATCCCTCCTCAAGCTAGAGTGAATAGAGTGATTAATTCAAACTCTTAGAGCTTATAAGGGAGAGGTGTAGATAGAATACTAAGGTTCTTTCTCAACTACTTGCCTGATGATTATGTTAGTAATCAACCTATTTGTTCCCTTTACAATAAAGGGGAGTTCTCTAATGCTATATGCCTCGAAGCTCTTAAACCAAGTTTTCCTCTGGTCCCATGGTTTAACATTGTCTGGAAGAGCTCTCTAAAGCTCAAGGCTTCATTCATCTCTTGGCTAGCAGAAAGAATAGATTGAGAATAAAGGATAGGATTTTTGGTTTGAATGATTTCTTATACGAATTTTGTAATTTAGAAGTGGAAAGTATTGATCATCTTTTCTTCAAGTGCCATTATACAGCTTTTTATAGGCTAATATTCAACGCATTCTAAATCTTATATGCTTTGAGAATGATTAGGAAAATATGTTGAGACGGGTTGAAGATAAATATCTTTCCATGGAACAAGATAAGATTTGTCTTAGCCTCAGTCTGAATTATATAGTTTACTCAATTTGGTTGGGGAGAAACCAAAGAATTTTCAAAAACACCAAAATAGACAAACATGTACACTACAAGAAAACAGTAGTTTATTGACGGACAATTCCATTAGAAAACTATGATATTCCGTTGGTGTAGATAATTACTGACGGAAAAAACAGACGGTCAAAATCATCGGTAAAAGCATCGTATTTAAATTTACCGACGGTATATTTCTGTCGGTAATTTAGCAATGGCCGAAAGCTTCTTAACAACGGTATACATAACGTTGGTAATAATATTATCGACGGAAAAATGTTAACGACTTACCGTCGTTAACTTTTAGCGACGGCTTAAATCCGTTGGTAAGCAGAAGGGAATGTAAACTAACGACGAGCAACACATTGACAGAAATAGGAATTCCATCGGTAATAAACATTTAATTTCTGACAGTATGCTATTTTCTGCCGGTATTAGGAGGTAAGGAATTTTTTAAAAACATTTTCCAATTTCATAATGTTGTGATAAATGCATAATGTTAAGAGTTTTCAATAATGTGTGCATTATGAATTAAT
>JANIHZ010000208.1:51825312-51840472 GCA_027478365.1 Erythroxylum rufum | reverse complement strand
AATTTAGTTTATGAGTGCTTGCTTTGAATTAATGTAGTTTGAAGGTAAAATTGTCACAAATAGTTAGTAATTGCACTAAATTGATTTTTAGGACAATTGATACTGCAAACTATTCTTTTTCATTGAAGGACACTCAAGAAGTAAAGCCAAGAGAGAAAACTAGGAAAGTAAAGAACACAAGTCAAAACCACCAATAGACAGAGCTCATCGTGGCGAGGATGACCTTTCAACGCTACGAAACTAGAGAATCCAAGAAGAAACCTTTCAGGAAGAATGCGCAGTGGCGAAGACCTAATGTCGCTGCGGTGAAACAAAAAAATTCCAACAATACCTTTAGGAAAAGTTCGTCGCGGCGAACTCATCCTTTAGTCGTGGCGAAGCAATCGAATCAGCACCAGACCTGAACCATTTTTCGAAAAATTCACTAACTGTACACACCCGACCCGGCAACCTGTTTTGGAGAAAGCCTATTTTGGGATAAGTTACAAAACATAGAAGAGAGAGCCAACATTATTATCATCATATTGATCATCATCTTACACCATCGTCTTCTCTCATCTATCTCTCAATTTTCCTGCATTTTCACCGTCAGCCTCCACCATGGATGACTCTGATTCCTTCTCAGTTGTTAAGCTTCCGAGCTATGCGTGGCTAGGCGTTTTCCTTCCTGTTGAAGATGTAGCAATGGCTGGAGTTCCATGAGCTTAAGAGGGGAGTAGTCAATCTATGTTTAGTTATGAGTTTATAAATTCCTAGGTTTAGGATTTTTGATTTGTAGTTGAACATACTTGATCATAGTTTAATCAAGTGTTGGATATTCAATGTGTGGTTTGGATTTGTTTATGTAGAACTTTGAGCTCAAATATATGAAGTCTCATATATGTCTATTTGTGATCTTGTTGATTCTTTTTTATCTTGCATAGTTGTGTTTAATATTGAGTTGATTCTAGATTCCAAAGTGACTTGCTGGATGGACTTATCCACAACACACACAAAGAACATTTAACAAGGTTTTAAGAAATGGAGTACCATTGATTAAGATCTTGGACTTAAAGAGTTCTTTAAGGTTTACCCATTAGTGAATTCCACTCCCATCAAATTAGTTTCGAACTAGGATAGCCAAAGCTTATTTTCAAGAGGATTCTATCACTTATTTTAATCTTTACGTTTTCTATTCCCAAAAATCCAAAAAATACATTTTACATACCTTTTACATTTCATTTTAGTTTAATTAATGTTTTCAAAGATCAAACCCACCTTTTCCCAATTAGTTTGCATAGCTTGACATATAGGTTAACTTAGGTCCACTCATTTAGGTTTCAATTAAGTTAAACGACCCGAGGTTGCACCCTATATTGTAATCCTCGGATTATTTTTGATTCAATCTCCAAGGGTAAGAACAAAGGTTCAAATTAAATGGCGTCGTTGCCAGGGAGTCACGAAATTGGTTCTCTAGGTTAACTTTTGTCATTTTGCTGCTAAGTGAGATTAGAAGCCTTTTCTTTAGATTGCATTCTAGATAGTTTAGCTTCATACTTGTCAATAGTATAGGATTTCTTTTTTTTTTAGCATAGCGTCAAAATTTTGAAAATACAAACAAAACGCTACTGAACTTTTTGTACTTTTCATACTTAGCATTTTTGCACCTACACATGGAGATTGATGAAGTTGTTTCACCACAACATGGCCATCTGTCGAAGGTTCACCTGGAGAATCAGAAACCTCCATAGCTCCAAGGTGGTTTCTTTCCTTCACTTGTTTACTTACTTTTTCCCTGTGACTACTTATGACATTTTCAGGTGCATTAGTTCGTTGACTATGTGTGGGGGAGAAACTATTTCAGTAGGAACAATAGCTTAGTTTTAGTTTAATTAGTAGTTTTTCAATTCAATAAAACTCCCTTCTAGCTCTGTCTCTTGCCTTCCTTTTTCTATGCTTAATTGCCCCCTGTTTTTTATCTTTTCATTGCTCTATGTTAATATTCACTATCAGACGGTATTTTGTTTGTTTAACATTGAGGACAATATTTTGTTCAAGTGTGGAGGAGGAATTTCTATCTTTTTGAATTCAGTAAAATAGCTTATTCATACATCAATTTTGGCCACTTAAGTGCTTTTCAATAGGTTATTTGTGTGTTTAAAGTTGTTAACTTGGTTTATTTTGAGGTGAATTTGATATTGCAGGCATTTATTCACGTTTTTGCCACTTTTCGCCGCGGCCATCACTGGGTTCGCTGCGGCGAAGCTCTTCTTGGGCATGCATTGCCACAACCACCTTTGTTTTCGTCGCGGCAAAGCCCATCATTCATATACTTTGGCGCGACCAACTTTGTTTTCGCCACGGCGAAGCTCCTTCTTGGCCCAGCAAATGTTTTTATTCCCTCAGTGCAACAATTCTTCCAAATTAGATTCTTAATACTCCTGTGTTGAATTTTTGTAAATTTTAAAGTTTTACATGTGTTTTTGAAAAACCATCCATGTTTCTAAATGATATTTGATTTTGGATAATATCATTTTCAATGTTTTCAATAAGAAGTAAGTAAGGGTACGCTATGAAAATGGCGTTATGTGTTCTTAAACCTTGAGATTGCTTAATTGAGATACTAACCTTATTGGAAGGATATTTGGGCCTGAATTCTTTCATTTGTGTGTATCTGCTTAATTTCATATCTCTCTAGAACTTGTTTTAATTCTTAATCAAGGCTTGATGAACTAAAATTTTGTTAATATGATAGAGGCATTCTTTTCAAAAACCCTACTTACCCAAACATAAACCTCAAACACTTAACCATTGCTATCCCCTTTGAACCATCTTTTGAGTGCATGCATATTTCACAATTAATGTGGATATCTCATCTCCAATTAAAGATGTAAAAAAAAAGGTTTCTATACAAAGGAAAGAAAGAAAAAGTTCCAAAAAGCCAAAAAAAAGTTCTAAAAAGAAAAAAAGTAGAAAGCTTTCTCAAAAGAAAAAAGTTATAAAAAAATGTTAGATTATGTTTGTTGTTTGTTTAAATATTTTCTTACACATAGTTGGCATTTGTTTCATGTGGAAAATAATTATGATGCATGTACTCATTTTTCTTCTTCTATTCAATCCATTTCATTTAGCCTTCCGTATATTACAACCCTGAAAGTCCTCTTGATTCTTGAAATTATAGTTCTTAAGTGGAGAGGTAGAATTATCACAAGCTTATAGTAGAAAATGGACTAAGTAGATGTTAGAGTGAAATTATCCCAAGACAAGTGAGTTGAGAGTTAAACACTTTCCCTTAAGAGAAATCTCTTTTGCTCGATCTCTTGGATTAAATACTTATAGTTTTTATTTTCTTAGCACTCTTTTAGTCTGCTTGGGTTGATTTATGAGAAAGTGATTTAACTGGTTTTCTGCTCTTATTTTTAAATATAGTCGGTATTTTCTTTTGTACATGTATCTCTTTGATTTCATAAGCTTTGTCCAAGAGTACATTGGATTAAAGAAGAAAGATGTACATTGGATGGACTATCTTCCTTCTTTCATCTGACAAAAATCGAAATTGGTAAGTCATTTTTAGGTTATGGTCTTTTCATATAGCCATCTTAAAATAAATGAGAAGAGTCTCATTTAATGGCTACTTTATGATTGATTAATGAAAGAAGTGATGCATTGGATGCTATTCTCTTCTTCCATTCCATGCATAACCGAAATTGAGTGTGTAAGAAAGGGTTCTTGCATGGTTTGACTCTCTCCCTCCTTTCATGCATGAGTGAACCGAAATTACCAAGAGAAGAGTCTCATTTTTGGTTCATTTTCTTCTAAGAAAATCTCCTCCAAACATTTCTTCTCCTTTCCCACCAAAGGATTTTGTTAACCAAGTTGTCCTTAGAGAATAAGAGGTAAATCAAATTGGTTGACGAAAATTAGGGTTAGAATGAGCTATCATTATGTCACACACGTGACTTAGCTGTGCATGGCCATGCACAAACGTGTGTGGCCCTCTATTCACACCCCTAAAACCTTTCTACCAACTCTTTTCTTAAACCCACATCTCCAATGTCTGCATTTTAAACGATCGATGTCTGTATTTTAACAACCCATCTATTATGTTGTTTTAGTCTTTGTTGTTTCCTAATACTGCTACATTTTTCTCCTTCTTCTTGTAGCTTCTTGCACGTCATTTTGGGTCTCTTTGTTGTGTGTTTTGCACTAATGTTTCTTAGCTTGTGCCTTGTCATTTTCCAACTACTCCTTACTTGCCATCTGTTGTCGTTTTGGCTCAATGTTTGTTGCGTTTTACTCTCTATTCTTCCACCAACTGCACTGCGTTTAGATCCTTCCTCACCATGCAGTGCCTCCATTTTTGTTCAACCATCCAGCCATTAAATTCATGTTGCATAGGGTTGTTAATGAAATTTCAATACACAGTCATGAGTGATTGCTCACAGTTGCGCAATAATCTTTTGTTCAACAATCTATGAGCTTTGTTGCTTCATCATTTTGATTTTCTTGTCTTTACTTACTCCAGTAATCATTCTTGCTCTATGATGACAAAGGAGTACAGATGTTCAGAAAATGGCCCAATTATAATGCTTTTGACTCAATTTAACTCCTTTACTTCTAAATTGTGCCTAAACTATATACGAGTCAAAGTGAGTATTTTAAGCAATTTCATATCATTAATCGCTAAGTGTTTATGAAATAATTTTACACTCAATTAAGAACCTGTTAAAATAGCACCAACCATGATGAGTATGTAGATGGTTGATCGATCATTTCACCGTCTGAGAGGTATAATCAAGGGCGTTCTTATTAAGGTGGAAAATTTTACCTTTCCTATGGACTTTATCATTTTTGACATAGAGGAAGACTTGGAGATACCAATTGTCCTTAGATGACCATTTTTAGCCACCTCTAGATCTATTATAGATGTTGATGGAGGCAAGTTAACTCTAAAGGTAGGGAATGAGAAGGTATCCTGTAACGTGTCCAATGATAGAAGAAGTTCTAATAATTTTGCAGACATCATTAAGAGAACCAAGTCTCGTAGAGAGGTTGAACATAGTGATCATTACAAGGATTCACCCAAAAAGCCACAATCTCGAAGGAATGAGCGAAAGAAGAAGATGAAGAAGAAAGGGTGGAAATCACAGTCTGGTAGCTCATTTATAATTTAAGAGACCTATGATCGCGTTACCATTACACAACTCGTTCAAACCACCATGAGCAAAGGAAGTACGTCAAGCTACTGATGGTAAAAGAAGTGTTACATGGGACGCACCCCATGATTTTTTATCATTTTGTTATGTCATCTTTTGTAGTGAATAGGTTTTACATTCTATTTGTTTGTGTGTTCCAAGTCTAGTAAAATATCTTTGAGGAATTAAGGATTAGTTGACGTGGGAATATTGTGGAAGGCAAGCACAATGAGGTAATAATGTAATTATAAGGTATGGAAGGATGTTGGGGATGAAATGAGGAAAAAGAAGCGAAATTAGAAAGCATGTAGAATTTTTACAGGGTCACGATTGTGGCCCATGATAAGGCAGACTGGGTATGCACGATTTTGAACTATTTTTCTTCCAATTTTACCATTTCTACTTGATGAGTTATAAAATAGAAAGCACTCAGACCCCGACCGTAAGCATACGGGTTATTGTAGTACAGTTATCGTTCCTATGAGAATTTATACTAAGCACCAATCAATTCTTTCTAGATTGTTTAAATTAATAATAAGAAGATTTAGAAATTAAAAGTGATCTAAATAATCAATACGTTTAAACTTTCAGGACAAAACTAAATCTTTAAGAAGAGGAATTGCTTTCACGAAATCACAAGATTAAAGTTCCAAAAACTGTTATCAACTCCTGCTAAAGTAGATCTGAATCCTATTATTCTGCTACCCCAACTTTCTTTAGAAGTAATTCTTCTCTCTCAAGTTTGAATTATCTACTCCATTGTATCGTAATAAAAAATTCTCAATTTAGATATAAACAAAACAAAGATGAACGGCATAACCTTTGAGGAATAAAACTTAGATACTAATCTCATAGCATGCAAGTTGTATTTGTATGATTTAAAGAAGAACTCAAATCTCATTAAGGTCTAATAAGAACAATTTATAAGAATAGCAAACCATACATAGCAGAAGTTTAGAAAACAAGAGTCACCCTAAAGGGTGAAACAATCTGTGAAATAAGGAAACTAGAAAACACATATCATAAACAAACTGAAAATAAAATGAAAAGATGGAAACAAATGTTCTTATGCCCTGGATTACAAGCTTCACAGAGCTTCTATTTCCTCTTCCTCGTTCTTCCCTTCTTTGTCCTTCCTTCTTCTTCCCTTGTTCGCGTCATTCTTCCTGCCTTTCTTCCTCTTTTTATACTTCTCCTCCTTGGGAAAGAAATTCATTTATTTCCTCATGACTCTCTACCTCCAATGGATTGTAACAGCTTTTCCTCTCGTTCTTGCACTTTGTATACTTCTTCTAACTGTCCAACATTCATTTAAAAACTTGATGAAATGACGGAATTACCCTTGAAGTTACAACGTGCTATTGCACCACGACCCTTGCGCTCGCACTAGCGTACAAATAACCTAGCTCCTGGCCAAAAATCCAGAGTGCGATCTCACCAGACACTCTCGTGATCACACCAGTGTGATGTTGTTGTTCCTTAAATCCACAGCTTCAGTCACGCTCGTACCATTATTCCTCAAGATCCCCTGTCCCTTCACACCTAACAAAACATCAAAGTTGCCCAAAAACTAAACTAAACTACTAAACCAAGAACTAAAAGTACCAAAAACCTATCTAAAAACATTAACACTAAACAAGTAAATAAATTCACATCAATACTCACCACTATACTTGTGCTTATCCCCAAGCACACAATACTATAAAAGAAAATAAAACAAAAGCAATGACCCAAATAGCTTGATACCAACCCTTGAATTATCAAGAACGCAAATGAAGCTTCCATAAATCAACTTGCGAATAGAACACATACAAGAGCTGTAATTAGCACTAGTAACTTCATTATTAGAATAAATTCTCTTTTAAGCATATGTGTATTGCTAACAACCTGTTGTTAAAACTGTGCAATGAGGATGAAGAAACTTTATTTCCAGCACAACTTAAGAAGCTTTCTTGAGATGAAAGGTTTTTCAATTAAATGCAAATGAGGAGCATACTCAAATACACAAAACCTACTTCACTTTCATCATCAAGTGGCTACTAGCACTGCTCATGTGTCCAAGGCCAGTTTTGGGCACCCTTAGCACATCGGAGCAAAAAATTTGGAGGTTTTTTTTAAATTTTTTTAATAATAATTCCTCCTTATCATTCATACAATTTTTCTTATTCTCTAGTTAAAATTTCAAGTAAATAACAATACACATAATTATCAAGCAAAGAACTTAATACAAATAATTCTGCCAAAAGTACCAAAGCTGTTCCAGTATGCGCACTATCCTCAAATGATCATTAGTTGTGTTCATACATTTTTAATAACTAAAAGGGCATGTAGGACGTTAAAAATCTGTTAAGCTAAGTTAAAGAATCCTAGCATGTTACTACATGTGTCATAAACACATAACACAACAAATAACAATAAAACGGAAAACATCGTAAACAACTAATATACAAGTACATAAAAGAAAATTAAGTAGGGCTTTTAGGGAACAGGAGAACCTAGTGGCGAAGGTGTAGGTGATGGTACCTCCACATTAGACGCAGCGAAGAATTTCTTCAATTTCTTTGCTTGGTACCACTGTTACCTTTGAATATCTGCCATTGTTGTTTCAATTGCTGCTAACCTATTGCTATTTGTTGCGGTAGCTTCTTCCCAGCATTTGAGCACCTTTAGAACTGTAGCAGCATTAGCAACAGAAATTGTAGATTGTGCTTCTTCTTATTGTGAGTCGCTGCTTTCTTCTTCTTCTTCGCTAGAGACTGACTCCCTTGCTCCTCTATGTTTGACAGCTGCTCTCTTATGATAAGGCAAAAAACTACATCCCATGAAGCTCATTAGGCCACAGATATGCAAGTATCTTTGGTTGAAAACTTCTGTCGGAATGCATTTTAGCGTCGTGAGTTTAGGGCTCACTGATTGAGCTAATGGGGTCAATATATACCCCAATCCCAATTTAGTGCTTGATGTTCATGCCATCTGTGCAAACCCCTTCAATAAGTGAAAGGAGGCACAATAGGGCGTGTTATTAGAAGTACACCACAAGACATATAACTCTTGGCTTGAGACCTTATTAGTCTCCACCCTGCTGAAAAATGATACCGCCATAAATTTGTGTAGAAGAATCAACAAAGCATCCCAAATAAGCAAATTTGGGGCGTTATGAACATAATAGGCTGATGAACCCTCCGTAATTGTTCGCCAAAAATCCTCTAAGAAAAATTAGCCAGCTGGTGTAATCGAACCCCGTTGTGGCAGTCCAAGTAAATGTTCTAGCATCGATGAATCCATCTCCTACTTTTGTCTGCATAGCATAAACCTTAGTTTGGTACATTTATCCCCTTCCACTACTAATGTGGTGTAACATTCGTGTGCCAGCTCCTCATAAATCTCCCATTCTCCCATTATTAAACGATGTCATTCCAATCGCTCAGCTATAGCTAAAAGATTATCCTTCAGATCTAGTTGTGTCACCAAATCCCAATCAAAGTACCTTGGTACAATGATTCTTTTCACTTTCACCTTTAGGTACTTCTTTCCTACCTCATGCGAGAAGATTGGAAAAGTGGCAAAATATTGTCCTGAAAGATCTAGCATTAATTGTCGAACGACCTTACCCTTCCCTTTAGACTTGGTTGCTACCATCTTCCTCCTTGACATTCTCTTTAGTGGGTGATTTGTTTGAAGGATATTTTGAAGGGGTGGTTTTCTCTCTTCTTCTTGATTCTCAAACAATAAATTTTAGAGGCTAAGGTTTTGAGATATGAAAATCACACAAAAACTCCCAAAATAATGTTTAAATAGCCAAAGGAAATGGAAAAAGGAACTAAAGACTCATAAATTTCTCTAAGAAAATGTTGAATTTTTAACGTTACCTAACGTGGTGTGATTGCACCAAGCAGCTCACAATCTCACCCAAAGCTTGCAGCCCCAAATCGTTCCACGGTCGTAATCACACTAGTGACTTCACCAGTAAAATAGTGCCATGGTAGCGATCGCACCTTATTGACTTGCAATCGCACCATTTTTGTTTCTTACAAACAACTTCTTAAACAAACAAAAAAATAAACTTTTTTATTTAAACCTACATACACACATGTTAATTTTAAGGTCTTTTAGCATGGCCAAAACCTTTCTTTCAAGGGTTAAAGTGAAAAGCCATTACCTCCTTAGGTCTACGAATAAGGCCTTTAAGATAAAAATTACATCTTTTCCCATTCACCTTGAACTTCTCACCACATGCATTATCAAGTTCCAAAACCCCATTCCTATAAACAGTCGAGACTTTGAAAGGCCCACTCTATCTTGAACGTAGCTTGCCTGGAAATAACCTTAACTGAGAGTTATATAACAAAACAAAATCACCTTCCTTAAAGTGCTTATCTTTAATGTGCTTATTGTGTCATCTCTTGGTTCACTCTTTGAATAACTTGGCATTCTCATAAGCTGTGAAACGTAACTTCTCCAATTCTTGCAACTGCAGCCATCTCTTAGTCCCCACCACTTTGTTGTCCATATTAAGAGTTTTGATAATCTAGTACGCTTTGTGTTAAAGTTCCACAAGCAAATGACATGCCTTACCATAAACAAGTCTATATGGAGTTATTCCAATAGGTGTCTTGAAAGCTATCTAATATGCCCACAAGGCATCATCAAGCTTCATAGCCCAATCTTTCCTTTCTTTATTCGCCATTTTCTCCAAAATCCTTTTAAGCTCCCTATTGACAACTTCCACTTGCCCACTTGTTTACGGACGATAGGGTGTTGCCATGCTATGTTGCACACCATATCATTTATGTTGGCCCCCGAATTTTTTATTTATTTATTAAGCATGATTTAAGTTAATTATGAGGTTTTGATGGATTATTTTTGGAGTTAATTATTATGTAAATGTTAGTAGGGTTTTATTACCTGGGTTAATTGAATTAAGGTAGTAAGAATGTTCAAGGGTATTTTTGGCAAGACACTTAAGCATTGAAGACATTAGGCATTAAGGAAGGGCAAAAGGGGCATCACTCATTAAGGATACTATTGGAAGAAGAAGCGTTGTCTTGTTCCTAAAGAAGAGAAGGACGTGAATTGACAGAGAGAAGAAGAGAAAATAAGAAAGAAAGAGAGAGAGTGTCGTGGAGAAGAGAGAAAAGAAAGAAGATCAACTAGGTTTCAATTTTTCTTAGCCTCCAAGGAAGATTTTGAGGTTATTCAAGAAGAGAAAAAGGTAGAGGAAGAGAAGAGCTTTCATTAAAGCTAAGAACTCTTCATTTGGTGAAGATTTAAGGTAAGCCCATTATAATCTTTTGGATTTTAGTTCAAGAAGTTTAGAAAATGTATGGGTTTAAGCTTTCTAAGATTAATTTTAGTGAATATGTCTTATGGGTTCTCCAATTTGATTTCCTATCGAATGGGAATTTTGTCTTTGATAAAGGGAGTCAAGGGTAGGCAAGAGGAGCAAGAGGAGGGGCATTTTAAGCAAGTTTTTAAGCAAGGAAATCAAGGGTGGATTTCATGTTTATAATTGAGTAATGAGCCATTAATTTTTGTTTAATCAAGGAAATAAAATGATTTCAATTACTTCATAAATGTTTCATTTATTACTTTTTAATGATTTGAGAAATTGCTACATGTTTGGTGTATGAATTTTGATGATGAATTGTGAAATGGAAATGGAAATTGGTTTTGAAATGTTTCATGTTTATAAAAAATCAAGTTTCGAAAAAGTGCCATTTTGGGCAACATGTTCACAAGTTGTGAAATGCATGATTATGTGGGTTTGGTTTGGTCCATTCTTTATGTCAAGTGCACTATGACTAAAGGCTTCTCTCGCATGCCCGCTAGTGGCATGGAGCTCCTTCACGAACTCATCTAAGTTCACGGCTACATAAAACCATTATGTGGGATCGAAATAGTAAGTTTTGTTCACGGCTACACAAGACCATTTTATGGAATTATGTTAGTACGTTCTGTTTATGGACCTACCTAAACCATCATGATGTGCTTATGTGTTTACATGTGTTGACAAGTTTGATGAATGCATGATTTATATTGCTTATGAATTGTTTAATAAATAAGAATTTTGAAAATATGTGCTTTATGATTCAATGTGAACTTTTACAATGGAAATGATTATTTCAATGGTTTTCGCTTGTTACTGATTATAAAGCTATTACCCGTGAGCTTTTAATCTCACCCCTTTTCCGTCCCATCTTCGGGTGAAGAGAATGAGATCGAGTAACCAAGAGTCGAGGCATCATTCCACTTTTGCAATATTTTTTTAATTTAAGTTAGATTTTGTAAAAACAAGGCTCTAGACGCATTTCGAGAATTATTGGGTTTTGTATATTTTGTATTTTGGATTTTGATACCGATGTTGTAATGTGGCTTGGAATGCCATTAAAGCTTTGTAAACTCTTATCCTTGGTGTTAATGAAATATAAATTATGTATGGATGATATGAGTTGAAATTAGATATACTTGAAGAAGTTATCAACTTCAGTTGATGATTTTTGAACATGAATAGTTATTACACACACACACACACACACATACACACACACACACACATACACACACACACACACACACACACACACACACACACACATAAGTGAGATGTTATGGAAAAGAAAATGGGAATTATGAATGATGAGATGTAGTTGAATGGATAAGAATGATGTTGCATTAGAGGAAGTGAATTTGGGACAATTTTCAAGTCTTTCGTAAGGGTAAATTTGTGTTCTGAATTCAGAGGAAAAATTGTATTAATCTAGGCTGAATTAGATAAAGTTGTCTTCTCAGAAGTTGTAGCTTATCCTCTTAGCTTTCCAACAGTATAAAGTATGTAATTTTTGGATATCAGAGTTGAGAGATATGATCATTATAAGTTGGTGATGCTGCATAGGATGTATATACAGGACAGCTATAGTAAATGATGATAATTAGTGGTTTTGATGAGTCGAATGAGTGGAGATTAGAGGATATAATTAAAAAAATTTAGTGGTTGAATTGATATGAAGTGATATTGCACTAGAAGAGGTGAATTTGAGAATATTATGAGTGAAAGTGATGCTAGAATTAATGTAGGAAGCAATGGAGAGGCTTTGGAGGGGCTTAGGAGTCACCTATATCCATTAGACGGACTTTATGTAACATCCCATTACCAATGTTAAGGCAAAAATAGTAAATGAGAGAAATTTGCTAAGAAATTATGAAACACATTTTATGCTCATGCATAATATGTCATACACATTCACATGAATACTGAAAAATTTTCACACATGAAAATAATCGTACATGCATTCATTGACATTACGGGTAATTGTTTATAAATGTGATTATATTAGGGAAATGTGGTTTTTATATGTTGAAAATTGATTTGGGGAGTGTATAAATTGACTTAGAATTTTTGGAAATTTTTGGAGAAATTTCTGGAAATTGATGGAGTTATGTTTGGACTAGGAAAAATACTAGGTGAAAAAACAATTATTGATTGGTAGTAGAAATTACTGTCCAATGGCAATGGAAATTTTGATAAATGACTTTAGGAATTATTGACAAGTGCCTTTGAAAATTTGGAGACAATTGGAGTAGAAATTGAAATTGAGTGGACTAGTTAAATGAGAGAAACCAATCCAATGCCTTAAAAATGGGACATGTGACAAATGACACTTGTCACTTGCCCAACCATGTCTTAAGTTACTTTAAAAGACCCCCCCTCCCTTGTTTTTCTTCCACGATGCTCCTCAATCAAAGGCCATTGGTGGTTTGTTTTGGTTTTCTCCATCATTTTCGTGGCTTCTCTTCTTCCTCTCTTCTTCTTGATTTTTGACCATCTTTTATGCTACTCTTTTATCTTGCTTTCTCTTCCATTCTCACCAAAAACCCAAACCTTTCAACCTGAAGATGATGATGATCGTGGGTTGTTGGTGAAGTTAGGGATTTTCGATTTTCTTGAAGAGTTTGAAGAATTGAAGCTAAACCAATTAAGTTTTGCTTTAAATGTTATGGGTATGGTTAAACTAAGCTAGAAGGATGGATAAATTTGGATTTAATGACTTGATTTTGTAAGGTTTATGTTTGTGTCATGGGTGTTGAAAAATGTTTGTACATGTCTTGTTTTTGGATATGTAGGATGAGTAATAATTCATGTAATGGTATAGAGATGCTTTGAGGTTGAATGAGAATCAAAGTGGGTTTTAGATGAGTGTAGAAAATTAGTTATAAATGGGTAAGTTTATATGCTCTGTTTTTGGTTAATGATCAATTATAGATCATGATTTATTTGTGAGTGATTTATTGAGTTGAATTGGGTAGAGAATGATGAGGAAATGAAATGGAAGAGATAATCTTGGTACAAGATGAGTTAGATGTAAAATGTTGAGAGTTTGAAAATCTGAAAAATGTTAGCAGAAAAAAATTTCTACTGATATGCTTTTGTGTATTAGCCATAACTTGTTTTGTAGTTATCCAAATAAGTTGATTCTTGATTTGGATTTAACTAGAGAGATATGGCTACCTTTTCGATGAAGGCATTGAATGCAAATTCTGCTTTTAAGAGTCTAAAATTTTAAGGTGAAAATGAGAAATGGATGCAGCAAAATCTTGGATGAATGTATATGTTTGTGTTCTATTTTGGGTGTTTATAAACAACTAGGGAATATGAATTGGGTATGGATGAGGTTGTGCTAAGCTTGAGATATACATGAAGTAGTCATCAACTTGAAATGATTAATTTTAAATATGAAGTGCTTGATACTTAGGAATAAGATATGTTATGGATAAAGGATAGGAATTTTTGAATGGGAAGATATAATTGAATGTGATGAATCATTTGAGTAGATATTAGAAGTTTTAATGAAACAAAGTTAGTGTTTGAATGGATATGAAGTGGTTTTGTGCTAGAAGAAGTGAATTTGAGAAGATTATGGGTGTATATGATGTTATAATGGATGTAGGAATCTTTGGAGAGGCTTTGGAAGAAGTTTTGGGTCACCAATGTCCGTTAGACAGACATTAGGTCCATTAAATGGACCTTCTTAGGTGTAAAAACACTCCCAGGCCAGTGCATGTCTGTTTGACGGACAAAAGTGCCCCCAAGCTTGACAATGTCCGTTAAACGGACATGAATGTCCGTTAAACAGACATTCTCGGGACAGCTTCAGTAAATCACATTTTTTTCCCTTTTTGAGGAAAAATCTTGTTTCGTATAAGATTGTAGATCTCGAAGTCCTCTTTCAAACCGTCCAAACATGACACCAATCCGACATCATTTGTGAAAGTTATGGCAATCGCGCCAAAGTAGGTTTGAAATGTTTGAGGACATAAACATAGTTCATTCTTTTAGCCATGACTTCATCATCCAACCTCCAAATGAGGTGATTCTTGAACCAAAATATTTCTAAGACATTTTTCTACCTCTACATAAAATGTTGTAGCATTATGAATTAAATTGAGAAAGTTTGATCAAATGAAAGTGTGGGAATCTGTTGGAACAGTGTAAATGGGATTATTTTTACTGAGTATACTTCAGTGTTTTGTTTCTATCTGGATCTGTAAAATTCCAATTGAGATGATTTCTGATTTGGAGTAAACTAAAGAAATACAAATCATATGAAGAAGCTGAATCTTGATTTAGTCTCTAAGGTGTTCAATTTCTAGATGGAAGTTGGGAATAGTACACTGTTTTTAGATAAGAACAGTAAAAAAATGTTTGAGGTATGTCTTCTAATTTTCTCAACCACATTAAGTGATTTTGGTGTCAATGGAAACATAAGACATAGAGGAACACTTTTTTAGAAGAGAGTATGATCAAATTACATCAGTTTCACTTTCTGATTAAATTTGAATAGTAAACCCGATAGTGTGATTTGGAAAATTTCTAAACTGAGTCAATGAGAAAGGAATAGAGATTTTAATAGGTTTAGTGAGACATAAACCTAAGTATAAATTATACTTAGATGAGTTTTGAAATGGGAATGATTTTGTAAAGAAATTAA
>JANIHZ010000208.1:51788723-51804044 GCA_027478365.1 Erythroxylum rufum | reverse complement strand
GCTCTTCTTTGCCGAGCTCCCCATAGTTGATCGAGCTCTTCTTTGCCGAGCTCCCCATAGTTGATCGAGCTCTTCTTTGCCGAGCTCCCCATAGTTGATCGAGCTCTTCTTTGCCGAGCTCCCCATAGTTGATCGAGCTCTTCTTTGCCGAGCTCCCCATAGTTGATCGAGCTCTTCTTTGCCGAGCTCCCCATAGTTGATCGAGCTCTTCTTGGCCGAGCTCCTCACTGTTTGCCGACCATGTAATTGCTGAGTGAATTTCTAAATGTTATCCGAGCTCCCATCAGTTGCGTTGATTTGGCCGACCTCTTTGCTTTGTGGTCGACCTTGCTTTTGTTGATTTATCCGAGCTCCTTTCTGATTGACCGATCTCAGCTCCTTGCTTTGATTACGGCCGAGCTCTTTGCCTTGTTCATGGCCGAGCTCCACTTGTTGCTTTGAACTGATATTGACCGCCCGACCCGTTTGTTGTAGCCGAGCGACCTGTGCTCTTTTGCTTTGGTTATTTTCGATCGGTTAGCACTTTCGCTCACCGATCGCTCTGCCCTTTCGCGCGCGATCGCTCAGCTCCTTCTTTTGAAAACGCTCAGCACATCGCTCGGCCATGTGTGGCCGACCGACCCTCCTTATTCATTAAAGGACGTGTCATGTGTTTGGCTTATAAAAAGGAGCATCGGGGACTTAGACATTCCAGAAGAGAAAAGAAAGAAAAAGAAGAGTAAGTAGATATTTTTGTTAAGGACAAGACATGTGGCAGTCACCTAGTGAAGAGGCACGAAGGTTCCAGAATAAACAAGAAGAAAATAAAAGAGAACTCATTAATGACCTGTCATAGAAAAAGCATCTGGAACTCATGAGAAATAAGAGAAGAAATAAGAAGAGAGGGAAAGAGAGTTCGTATGAAGGAGAAGAAAGAAGAAGATGGGGCAAGCATGGAGACTTCGATTTTTTTCTACTTTTCTAAAGGGATTTCGATAGTTTTAAGTTGACTAAGAAAAAAAATATATATCGGGATTTTCGGATTAGTATAAGGTTTCCAACGCGGTAACGGGTTCCATAAGTATGAGGGTTTCGGATGAAGTAGTTGGGTTCCGAAAACGGGATCCAACATGTATGGTATCAGAGCAAGAGTGGAAATGCTCTGGTTTAGGTTAGTTTTTCGTTTGAGGTTGGGATTCAGAAATGGGTTTCAACAGTAATAGCATGTAAAATGTTGATATATCTGATGCTTGAAGCTTGTCCTATTTATGAGAGTTATTGTAGTTGACTTCGGATGTGCATGTATAGGATGTGCATTTATAAATCTGATGAACATCATGTGCCTTCCACGTGCTTGACTCATGTGCTTCTGCTATGCATTTTGAATATATATATTATACATCTGAGTTTTGTGATTTCTGATGTATGTTCTTCACGTGTGTATCACTAGTGTATGTCTTAACTTTACCACAACTCTTCAGACACCATTCGAACATTCGAGAGTCTAGTTCCTCTTTTCTTCGTAAGCTTCATATACTTTCTTCTTTTTTCTCCTTTGATTCTTCATCTGTGTCTTTGTTTGTTGAGATTGCGTGAGGGTTAATGGAGAATCTCGTGAGTTTCTTCACAATCACTGTACTCTACAATAGGTTCTGAAAGATCATTTACATGACAAGACAACTCTTATTTGTAAATATCATTAAAGCTCTTGTTGTGGGACTTGTTTTAGGAACCATTTACATCAACGTTGGATATATCAAGGAAGGTATCGAGAAAAAGGTTTAGTCTCTTATCTTTCTCTTTCATTTTCCTTCTGTCGTCTACCACCGAAACTGTCCCAATCTTCATCAATAAAAGACCAATCCTACTAAAGAGAGACCTCTAGAGGGGTTTCTAGACTTTCATCTTATCTCATGACAAACAAACTTTATCTTCCTACCTGGCTTGCCATCGCTATTATATACTTAAATTTCAGTCTATTTCCTCTTCATGTCAAGTTTTCTCATACTTTGTTTTGGTTGTGGAACATGGAAACGCAAGCACTGAAGGAAAAAAGAAATACAAGAATTGAAAGTTTCGGAAGAAACAAATTATTTTACTAAGATAAATTAAGGTTTAGATTTTGGAAAAGTAAGTTATGGGTCATTGATTATGGATCATGAGTTAAGTTGGATTATTGATCCGTTTAAATGGTGTCCACTTGTTTAATTAATATTACCATATACATGTTCAAATGACAATTTTAAAATTACTTTGTTAATCATATCAACAAACCTGAATTGAACGAATTTTAAAAGTCAGTCACTTGGCTAAAATTTTTGAAGAGTTTGGGACTGATAAACCTATTATCCTTTGATTAATATATTATTTTCTACGTCAACTTTGCATGCAATTCCAGTAACTTTTCGATGGCTGCTTAATTCCAAGTGTAGCACCTAATGTTATCATCTATCGATCATTGATGACTCTGTTGTTTTGCTAATTTTTAAAAAAGGTTTAAGAGTATAATTGGTCCATATGTAATATTTAAGGACCTTATTATTTTTCGCTACAACGGTGGATGCGTCATACATCTAAGGGACCTGTGACCTGTCAAGTTAATACCTCGGCGACCTTTTGCCAAAAAAATTCACAAAAGAACACTAAAAGCAGGCCTCATTACTAGGACTAGTATAAACAGTGACATGTCCAATAATATTTAGTTGACTCGATGTAAAAATTGAAACAACAGACAAATCTGGTTTCAAATTCCTTCTTGAAAGAGAAAAGATAGCTTTGAATTTGAGAAGGTTCCCTTAAAGTTTAATTAAATTATGTAATAATGACTTTCTATAAAGACAAACATTGGCTGAAATCCTTTAAAATAATCAATTCGTAGATTCAAATCCGTGACCTCGAGAATTAGAGGGTATTTGGATTCGTCCACTCATGCACATTTCATGGGTACTTATACTTCGGGGACTATAGCCATATAAATAGGCCACATTTTGGTCCATGCTTTAGTTTCTTGTAGATTGATGATCCTCTTGGCATGCAATTTATAAAACCTATTAATTAACTGCCTAAAACTTAAGCATATATAATTAAGCAAGATTCCGACAGCTTTTAAGTTAAGAATGTACAATTAAGCAAAGATTCCAACAACTTTTATTTAATTAACCAAAGAGACTCCAAGATATATGATAAGTCTGGACAAGCTAATTTTGACATTATTTTAACTGTAAAAAATAGAGTTAAATAAGCTGAAACATTTAAATTGATGGGATTCGTCATGTGACAAGGTTCTACAGTTTTTGTCAGTCTCTTTTCCTGATGTATTTAACTTTGTTTAATCAAAAACGGGAAAGCCTCCCCGTGCTGGAACTTTTTATAAAAATTATGTTGTTGATACTCATTAGAGTTTTGTAAGGTAACACATGTCCTCCCATATCTATAAAAGTTGAGAGAGTTATAATCACTTAAAGAGCACTGATTTATAAGATTTATAACTTGAGGTATCGTGTTCGTTCACACTGAAGTGGTTGTTGAGACTTGACATGTGGAAGAATGTTGTACTTGGACAATACATCCTCGTAGTCAACAGATCTTAGCCTCCCTGCATACTTACTAGCTTCTTACCTGTCTATGCTCCTTGAAATCGGTCCCAAGGCTGAAGGTTATCCATCCACATTCCTTACCCTTGCAGGCCAACTAATGTTCGACGGAGGATTCATGCACCCAAGTCACAACGTACGATTATCAAAATTTAGCGACCATTTAAGAAAGCGTCACCAAATCCAGTGTATATGCATGAAAAAGACATTGTTTTTTTTTGTGTTGCTAATACGATGTCATTTTTAATATATAAATTTAATATATATGATACACAAGGCTCCTCACTTTATAAGAATTTGAAGAAGGTCATCAATATACGCAATCTTTTCTTTGTATTATTTTTTATTAAGAAGTTATTTTCGTAATTTGAACATGTAATTTTCTAGTTACAAAAGAGCAATTTTTATCAATTACTCGAAGGCACTCCCTCTTTCATTGTCAACATATACAAAACCTAATTACCGACCATCTCCTCACATTTCCAGCCTCCTTCAATGTCCTCCTCTCTCACGTTTCCAGCCACCTCCACCATCCTACCCTCTCGTGTTTCCAGCCTGCTCTTTCCACTGTCCTCCTCTCTCGCGTATCCAACCTCCTCCACCGTCCTCCTCGCATTTCAGATGTCGTGTTCCAATGTCCTCCATCTCCTCCCAAATAAACAAAATCAAGTGAGGTCACTTTTCACCTAAATGCTTCCCTCACCTTATAACTAAATTATTATTCTATTTAATTTTATCAATGGTATATTGAATAATGATAATTGTTATTTGAATGGTATAAATCTCTTTTGCATAATTATGCTGATAGCTTGTGTTTTAGATTAAGAGGGGCATGACACTTAAAGTTAGTAGAGTTCATACAATAATAGTTTTTAGGCTAGCAGTTACCTCTTGAGGAATTAGATGATAGAAAGTATAGGTATTTATTTATTGGTATAAGGTGGATGAGAGGAGATTATTAGAGACTAAGATAATTTAGGACACTATGGAGAGACTTAATTTAGTACACAGGAGGCTTAATACCACTCATATTAGTCAGAAGAGTAATGCGAATTAGAGAGAAGAGTTTGGAGTTTTAGGTAAGTACCATATTGTTTTAAAGATGTCTCCCATTAGGAGGATTCAAAGGTTTTACGTTAGAGGAAGTTAAGTCTTTGATTTATAAGTCCTTTTAAGATTTTAGAAAGAATAGGTACACTAGCTTATCATTTATCTTTATCATCAATGTTTCATAATGTGCATAACTTTCTTCATGTGTCAAGGCTTAGGATATATGTGCATGAATCATCTCATAATGTGGATTGCACTACATTAACATTTAGAGGAGATTTGAGTTATATTTGTGGATCACCACGAGCATGTTCTAAGAAACAAATTCATCCCTTATGCAAAAGTGGCGTGGGAAATTTGTTAGGGTCATGAGAACTACTTGAAAGTTGGAGGAGGAGATAAGGAGGAAACACCTCTACGTTTTCATTTTTCTAGGTTAGTTGAGTTTTTAGGGAAAAAATTATAGAGGAGGATGTGAGAATATAAAATTTTGTTAGTTCTAATATTGATGAATCGATGAATTTAATAACTTATGGTTCTATTTTTTAAAATAATCTCTTTTTGAATTATATTTTGATATCAATTGCTTAAAAAGTGTATACTGATTAATTATTATGATAATAATTAAAGAAGAAGGAAAGTTTTGGTTTAAAAATTTATCAATTAGTTGTTGTCAACATTGATCATTATTCAATATTTACACTTAATGTTTTATAGAAATATCAAATTAAAGTGACTTAAAAGGATATTAAAAATAAGATAATTATTTATCTTCAAATTATATTAATATTTAATTATTATCAATAATAAACATATGAATATAATTATTTAAAAATTAAAATTAAAAACAAAAACAAAAGATTATAATATGTAAATCCAACTCCTTCAAAAATGGTAAGATAGAAACCAAATTGAATGAATGTGATTTTGTTTTGCGAGATGGTTAAAAGTCTATTATGATATTTGTTCATCTTGAAAAAAAAAAAAAAAACCAAGATAGGTGGGATGGTGGGAGTGGTCGGTCCCATATATCACTTATCAACGAATTATGTTTTCCTTTATCGCAGAGATAAAGCCAGAACTACACAAATTTTAACTCACAATTCTTATAATTAGATGATGCCTTGCAAAAATATTCAACGAAAGCAAACTTGCTGAGGAAGAGCCATTTCAAAATGGATTCTTTTACTTCTCTTATTTCCGTTACGATTTGGCTAGAGGGTTATAATGTTGTAATTATATGTCAGCCTGATGAATGCAGCCCTTAACCGATCATGATAATGAAGTATGTCCAGTAATTATGACAAGGTGACCTATGTGGGCAAGTGCTTGAAACTAAGAAGCCATTTAATATTTTTATATTATTTTCTGGTGCAACTGGGATAGTGCATGTCATTTTCATGCACAATACAAGCCACTGTGCTTTATGCACTTTTTCTTTGAACATTTGGAGCTTCCCAGGATTCTCTTCTATGTTCCTAACTTTGAAGATTTCGTTGTTGAAACAATGCAGAGGTCCCCCTCCTATGTTCATTGCTCCTGTTTGTGTATGATTCATTATCTTAACTGCTCTTCTCAGCTAAGAATTTCAATGGAAAAGCAACTGTACTTCTTCACGAAAACATTCCTTTCTCATTGCTTACTCCGAAACGTTCAGACTTTCTTTTTGCGACCCGCAACAACGAATTGTAGTTAAAAAGGCTGCAAATGTCCACCAACACTACATTTTTGTCACTTCGTGGCTTCTTGGATTTAGTCAAAGCGATGGATCTCACTTGACGCATCAGATTGCGACATTTGCCCTTCAATGGTTAGCCGGCACCGCCAAGAAGAATTTGTGTTGTTGGCCTACTCTCACTTGTGTGTTAAGCGTACGTCACTAAGCACTTGGAGTAAATTTTAGCGTAAATGATACGTTGTATTGTGAACCCAAACATTTAAAAGTTAAAAAGGGTTTCTCATTAACAAAAAAAGATTAAGTGACTTTACTGTCATGCGGGCAGATCTTCATTTTGAACGTAATTTCCTATAATATAATCATGAGTATTGCAAAATAAGAGACCATTTATCTTTAGTTAATACATTTGTTTCACTAACTCATTTATTCCACAATGAAATTCTCCTTCGAAATAACCCTTCTAATTAGGATGCGGTTGATATAATTCATCATACGTTCCTCAAAATAATTATAGATCACAGACCTAACAATTAAAAGGACATGAAGCCAATGGCTTTGCCATCATGTTACTGCACTGACGCCATTGATTCTATTTCAGTTAGACTACCTACTACAGTGTATAAAGCTTTGGAAGCCAAGACAGCAAGGGATCAATTCGCACTTTCTACATAACTATGTGAATATTTCACCGCTTTTGCTTCCTGAAATTCCTCGTCATCGTTATAAAAATACCACCTTAATTGCATCCAGTACTTCAGGGTTGATATGTAGAGTTCTCACCAGTTCAACTTTTCATATCATATTGAAATTTATCACTAGCACCCTAAAATTGATTAAAAAATATGCTTTCTCAGAAGAAAAAGAAGTAACTTCTATATCTTTCTCTTGTATCAGCATCTATTGCTAATTTAGTCCGAATCTCACGAATTTTGATAACCAGGATCCAGTGTTGCAACCATTTGTAGTGTCTACTCCATGTCTTCCAATTCCTCCGTCCTAAATCCCCAGCTTCTCGCCAGCTTGGTCCCAAAAGCGTCATTTCGATACCATATCTACAAAGACAAAGCTAATCTGTTTTCCATATATAGCAAGATGGCACTACTTGAGCGTACTCTAGCTGCCATAGGTATGGAATGGACATCAAGTGACTCTCTAGCATAGATCGTCTACTAAAATACATTTCTTATTATCATAAGTTTTTTATTTGAGTTGGTTTTCTATTTTTATAAGTTTTCTACTTGCTTTGGTTATTTTTATAAGTATTATACTTGTTTTTGGTTTTTTTTTTCTTTAAGATTAGGATTACTTTATCAAGCTTATAAATAAGCCTTTTAAACATTGTATTAGATTTTCAGCTTTCTCTAAAAGTGAATTCTTACTTTTATCTTCTAATTAAGCGTGTTGTTTAGTTATTTTTTGTTTATCGTTACGTCAATTGGTATATTAGAATAAGTTAAATCACCCCTTCCACGTCTAGTGACGGTAATAGAAACACAAATCACATTACAGATAACCCTAGGTTAGAGTAACAAGGGGAGACACAAAAAGAGATAAAGCATCGAAGTATCCAATGGTTGGAAAATTGTAGGGAGGTACATTTCAGGGAGATCTTTAAGCGGCTCAGTTTTGTTAACCCTTTTGCCAATAACGATAGAAAAGATGATGAAGATTGTGTTAGGAAAGAATGAGCCCTAAGGCCCCCCATTTAAAGAATTGCTCATGCTCGAGGTTAGAGGCAGCTTGTATACGATAATGAATCAGAGTTAAATAAGGAGTTTTTGTATAACGGACCACAAAACCAAAGAGGTCTTGATGATAATTTTAAGTTCCAATTTGATATTTCTGTCTTTAATGAAGATTTTAGTATGGAACAAGTTCATGATTGGATCACAGATGTTGAGTAGTTCTTTGATTATTATGAGATCTTAGAAGAGAAAAAGGTAAAGTTGGTGGTTTGTAAGTTGAAAGGAGCCACCTCTATTTAGTGGGAGAAGATCAAAGAGAAGAGATGGAATGATGGGAAGGATTCAGTTCAGTCTTCAGCGTGGATGAAATGAATGACTTGGAGTGATTTTCTACCATTAGATTATGAGATGGTACAATGATGCAAACAAGGTTCTCCGCATGTGCAAGACTATATTATGGAATTCGTGAGCTTATCTCGACATAATGATCTAGAAAAGATAGAATTGGACATGATTTTAGGATTCTTTGATGGTTTTTAACCTACCTTACTAGATAAGATCAGGATATTATTAATTCGAACTTTTGTAGCGACTAAAAATTTGGCATTGAAGGCAAAATTTTCAGCTCAAGAAAGAGTCACAATTAAGCCTCCTTGCACAAGTTATATGGGAGAAACTTTTGAAGTTTTCATAAATCAAACAAAGACCTTGCTAGAAACTCCTTCATGTGGGAATTATTTTTGAGAAGAGAAGGATGTGAGCAAGCAGAAGGTGGATGAAAATAAGGAGGTTCCTAAAGAGAACAATCATTATGCCAAGCCTCAACCTAGAGTTTGCTATCAGTGTGGAGGATCGAGACATTTTCAAATTGATTTCATAAACGAAAGGCAAGTATTATAGGGAATAAGGAAGATGATGATGTCATTATCTATAGACCTGATGGGAATGATGAAGAATATGACAACTATGAGGAAGAAAATGAGGAGTAGGAGAATTATGTAATTCAAAAGTTATTACTGGCTCCGAGTAAGAAGGTAAGACTATTGGTGTATGATGTTGGTGTATGCCCCGCGAACCAATTATAGAATGTACTCTATTTGATCAGTTGGCATTTAGGTAGTGTCGTATTTGACCTTATTTAATATTAGGTAGGTATTTTGTCTTGCCAGAACCGCTTATAACTTGTGGATCTAAAAGAAGTTTAGGCCTTATATTGACATTAAATAAGCCTATAGGGTTGCATACCAAGTAGACTGAACATTTATTGAGCCTTAATCGGATTTGAGCTTTGGGCTTTAAGGTTCTACTATATATATGAATATATAGTATGACTAGATGATAGAAGAATATCATCTGCTCTCATCTGCTTAAAAACCCTAAAGGAGACACCCTCTGCTAGAAATAGAGAGAGAGAGGTCTTACAAAGTGGTAGTAGCACATCCGAAGGAGTTGTTCAGTCTCGCGAGAGTGTGAACACTAGTAGAGGCACGACACTTGACGCGCTCTTCCTGACATTACCAGTTTCTCTACACATTTCCGTTGTAAAAAGGTATAACCTGATCTGGATTTTCTTTCAATATTCACTTCGGTCTTGGTGTTTCAGATTCCCAAAGTTGATAAATGGTATTATCGTTGACAGTTCGAAAATATCATCAAAGACATAGCAACATCTGTTATTTTGGACACGTTCTACCATTGTAGATCCATTGATCTGATTTTTGACCGTGAGAGTTTCGAGAACATCATTAGCAAAGATTTCGTGAAACAACTAGGATTCCAAACATAAAAACACCCAGATCTTTACACAATCAGGTGGATTAAATTAGCAAACAAGCTTCGAGTGATTGAGCTTTGTAACATATTTTTTATTAGTCAATATCGAGATGGGGTTTATTTTGATGATATGGATATAGATGCTTTTCACTTATTGTTGGGAAGGTCTTTGCAATATAATGTTGCTACCTAATATGATGGATGAAAAAATGTGAAAGTTGGAAAAATATGAAGAAATTTTCGCTTTACTTACAATAGAAGAATTCTCGTTCTAAACTTCCAAAGTTGTGGGGCGAACTTTTCTTACTGTCCCTAAATTAGAACATTAAATATTGATGGTGAACTTTCCTTCTGATGATTCGTTGTATCCTAATTTGCTAGAACATTCAAGTACGAGTTTTCTCAAGTAAAGAAGACCAGTATGGAATGTCTATTAAAATATGTTTTTTATTTCCATAAGTTTCCTTCTTGAGTTAGTTTTCTATGCGTGGAATCTCATTTTTTCTTCCAATTAAACGTATTACTTAGTTGTAATTATTTTTGTCTATCACCCTCTTGATCGCAAACTTGGAATTAGGATGCTTAATAGCTCACCCTGTTTTCCTACATGGTTGCTAAAGATTGAAGGAAATGGTAAGGGTATAGGGAGGGGACAACGAGCAGTTGATAGATGGCAGAAGAAAGGCCTCATCATTGAGTGTTTATAAACATCATTCACCATATCCATTAGTTCAGAAACTAGTGCCTATTGACTTTTTAGGTACACAAAATCAAAGAGGATACATAACATGCAAGGAGAATTGTTAACCAGCAAAAACTTATATAGGCAGCTTAACCCACTCTTTGTCAATAGGATTATGATAAGAGAGTCCAATGTAAAACAGAGAGCATTTGATACTTCCTTAAGTTTAAAACCTTTTAATAAATGATGTTTGCAATTTCCATTGAAATCCATAATTGATATGCACTATACACTAAATGTCCCCAGCTAAAATTGTAATGAATCTAGTTTATTAGTACTACTGTAATTAGTTATTTAATCAAATATAGGATATGAAAGTGGACTTTTGAAAAATTGGGTGACAAAAAGCATCCTCATCTGATTCATGCACAAAGGCTACAATGACTTGATCCTATTGGTTTTAGAAAAGAAAAGTTTGAAAAAAAGAGAAGTGAGATTAAACTGGTCTAATTTCTCATTTATTGGAACTAAAATGTATACAAGCATTTCAATAGAAAAATAAAAAATAGTTCCTAAAAATCATATGCAAATATGATCAAAACAGAAAATCAAATCTTAAAACAAAAATTCAAAAATATAACAGACTAGATACTTGATAGCTTAGCAAATCTAATATGTAGTAAAAGATGTAATCTTTTAACACTCCTCCTTGCTTCTTGTGCTGCAAATTTATAACTTAGCTCTCACATCTTCAAATATGGCTTTGGACAAAGCGTTTGTCAAAATATTAGCTAGTTGTTTATCAATCCTGTAATGGACTAGAACTGTTGGATCTCGTTTTCGGAACCCAACTCTTACTAAAAACCTAAACTAACATCGTTTCTCTTTCTTGCTCTGATACTAATTATGTTGGGCACCATTTCCGGAACTCAACCCTTGCAAAAACATGATACTTGAGTGTCTTAAAAAAACACCGATTCATCATCTTGTTCATAATAGCCCAAAAATTTGCTCACAACTTGCTCAAAGGAGTGCCCATATAAAACAGTCACTACGCTTGAACTCATTCTTCCTGTTTACAAACCAAATTTTGAAACCTTAAAGTTGGAATTACAATTTGAAGTATTCATATAAAACATAGCTCTATGTATCGTGTTGAAATTGATTCAAGAATCACCTCAATCGGAGCTCTACAACTCAAGATATGCTTAAAACGCTAAAGCATGTTCAAACCCTAATCATGCTCTCCTAACCGACCTCTCACTTACACTAAAGAAACATCTCAAAACAACTCCAAATGATACAAATTTTGCACGGAGAGATAGATACATGTCTTAGGAATCCATTGCTTCAAGAATCACTTCATTTCAAGGTTGGATGAGGGAGTTATGCCCAAACGAATCCAACATGTTCATCTCATCACTCTTATTGAACGTACTTTAGTGCAAAAGCCATAACTCTCACTATAGACGTCGGGTTGACTTCATTTTTAGACGGTTAGAAAGTAGACATCTAGGGCTACAACTTTCAAGAAGACCAAAAATTCAAATTTTGTCGTTTCCTGGGTCAAAACACACGGACTGTGTGAATTTTACACGGGCTGTGTGAATTTTACATGGTCAGCCCGTTTAACTTACGGGTGGAAAAATGGCATCCGACTCCAGAAAAACACCGGCTGTGTGAATTTTACACGGGCTGTGTGAATTTTACACAGACTGTGTGAATTTACACGGTCAGCCTGTGTAACTTACGGGTGGAAAAAATGGCATCCTACTCCAGAAAAACACGGGCTGTGTGAATTTTACACGGTCAGCCCGTGTGACATTCGGGTGAAAAATGGCACTCCTTCACCCGAAAAACACTGCCCACGTGAATTCACACGGTCTGTCCGTGTAACCTTTGGGTAACATTTCCTTCACGACGTCCCCTAATAAAACGGTCATATCTCTCAACTCCGATATCCAAATATCGCAAACTTTATATCGTTGGAAAGATAAAAGGACAATCTACAACTCCAAAGAAGGAAACTTTGGCCAATTATATCTCAATTTTTCTAGAATTTCCTTTGAATAAACATACACATTTTATCCTCATGCAAAACTTACAATTTATCCTAACTTCACTTCTTCTATTACAACCTTATTCAAACAATTCAATTTGCCATTGGAATTCATCCAACACTCAACCTCAATTTATATGATTTCTTATATTTAATAGTATCTTATCATTTACCAAATCTTCTCTTGCTTTTCCATAGCATTTCGATTACAAATAATAGCAACTCATAGCCAAAGTTCATCAACTCAATTGATTACTTCTTTAAATGGACTTAATTCAACTACCAAATGGAGTTCATCAAATCATCAACTTCAATTCGCTGAGGAAGGTCCGAGTTCCAGCTGTGGGCTACGAGTTGGTGGAAAGTAGGGTCAGTCAACCAAGCCGAAAGAAATTTAAAAGGACGGGCCATAGGGGCCTGCAAGGTGCGAAGGGGAAGCGTAACGGGGAGAGGCCGGTGATCGGATTTAAGGAAAGGTAAATGGGTCACCGTAGTAGGATTAAAGGCCGACTGCCAGGAGTTAGAACATAGGACTCGGTCCAACCGAGCGAGGACTCGACCGCGTCTCCAAGTGAAACGGGGTCCGATAAACCCGAGATCGTGCAGACTACAGGCTTGCACACATTGTTGGAAAGGTTTATTTATTACCGAATGGTGGCTAGAGCCTTCGCGTCTATCCTGTTGTTCCAATTTGGCATTGAAATCACCTCCTAGGAGCCAAGGCTTGGTGGAATGTTGAGCAAGCGAACATAAATGAGTCCAAAGAAAGGGCTGCAGAGAGTATTGCGGGCTAGCATAAATAGTGGTGAAGTCGAAGGACCACTGGTTCCAAATGATATTAGCATGAATGAATTGGCGGTGCACAAGTAAAATTTGAACCTCAATGTCAGAATTCCATAGCATCTAGATCCCTCCCGAGAAGAGAATGGCTTCCACCTGGAAGGAATGCGAGAATCCTAGACTCCGGATAATGTTCAAGGCACGCTGGCCGCTAATCCTTGGTTCAAGTAACACAACCAAAATGGGTCTATGCATACGTAAATAATTCTTAAGGATGGGCTTAAAGGAGGTTCCTCCTGCCCCTTGGACATTCCAGATGAGTATAGACATGGAAAGATAACGGAGGAAAGAAGCTGACCCGATTAAACAGGGGTGAGTTCCATGGCGTCCATCGGCATAGTGCTGATCTGGTTAATCTGGAAGAGATCGGACTCCACAGTGTGAGGTGAGGAGGAGGAAACACCGCCGGAAGGGTGCTCTGGAGTTAGATCAGGTGGCCTACAGGTGGGGAGGGGATCGGTGGGGGAAGTCATGGGTGGAACGGTTGGAGTGCAGGTCCCCGGCACATCCGCGTCCATGTCACGGACTCCACCATTGGGTTGTGAGGGCGCGGAGGAGGCCAAGGCCGGAACAACTACGTCATGGTGGGAAGGAATAGAGACGGCTGTGTGGTGCACGGGGGTCATGGTGGGCTGAGTCAGGGCGGTTGAGGGGGCTGGGGGAGGCATGGGGATAACAGATTGGGGTCTGTGGGTTAAGATGTGTGGGGATTGGGCTGGCATAGGGCCTGGGGGAGACTCGGGCTGGCGGGTTAGACTGCTAGGGGACAGCCTTGGGTTTCTTGAAGATGGGCTGGATGAGGCCTTGGAGGCCTGAGGGTGGGAGGACCGGGTCGAGGCTCTGGCCTTGCAACTGGGATGACGTGTGGATAAAAAGGAAGGGATCAGTTGCGACGCAGACAGCGCTGAAGTGGGGGGCGGTTGAAAGTACGATCAGAGACGTTACTCGGTGAGGCAGTGTCCTGGTGTGATAGGACCTGAAATCTCGGTCCCCGCGTGGGCTCTGAGGGGGTGGAACGTCTCCTGTCACTTCCCGAGGGGTTATCGTTGGGGCTCACCCGTCGAGGACGACGTTGAACCTGAATCTGAGGGCTGTAGGCTTCGGGCTGTGGTGTCGGGAGCTGGTCAGCGGGGATGCTGCCCGGAGGTGGGGAGGGGCTACGACCATTAACCAATGGGTCAGTGGGCGGATGGGAAGGACATTCTGGTGAGCCATGCCTAACCAGACCACAGTTGAGGCAAATCGGAGGTAAACCCTTGTAGGATATTTTAATGACTTCTCCATCTAATTCGACCATCGATTTCAGGGGAGCGGTGAGGTCAATTTCAACGGCCACTCTTGCAAATTTGCCGCGCTAGGCATGTTGAGTTTTGTCATCAATTTTCACAGTACGACCGACAAGATTACCCAGGGCTCGCAAGATTGGGGGGTGATACCGAGCCACGGATAGTTCAGGAAACCGAATCCAAGAGACGACGTGAGAGATTTGTCCTGTCGAAGGCCTAAAATTAGGGCGCCAGGGTTGAACCGAGAGGATGTGGCCGGAGATCACCCACGGACCCTGCGTGAGCGCGTACATATAGTCTTCCTCCTTAACAAATTTGATCAGGTAAAAGTCGTGGTCCAGGTCGATGATCTTCTTACGGCCCTTTAATTTCCAGAGAGCATTCAGCTTGGTTTTCAGGGAATTGAAGCTAATTTTTTAGCCAAGAAGCTTGACGATGATTGTTTGAGCCCATTGTTGATCCAGGCGGTTGTGGAAAGGGTTGGACAATTCTATGCCCGGGCGGTGGTCGCTGGTGATAACGGTGATGTCGCCATCGGTAGGTTCGATGAGTTCTTCTTCCGGCCAAGGTAAGTCACTATCCTCGGGGGCGGAATTTGAGTTGCCTGCAACTGCTGCACTATAGCTGCGGTAAAGGATCTGGCCTGTGTGAGTGGGATGGGGGGGGGGGGGGAACCCCCTCCCTTTCCCGGATTCT
>JANIHZ010000208.1:51701114-51713168 GCA_027478365.1 Erythroxylum rufum | reverse complement strand
AAATCTCATTTCAAATTTCTTTTTGGAAAAGAAAAGATAGCTTTGAATTTGAGAAGGGTCCCTTCAAAATATATATAATAAGTTCAATCCAATTGTGTATTAAAGAGTTTTTATAAAGAAAAACATTGGGTAAAATCCCTAAAGAGAAACACTCAATTTGTAGATTCAAAACCCTGACTTTAAGAATCTGAAGGTATTTTGATTCCTCCTCACCAATTAACTGAGCAAACTTCATGATTCACTTAGTGGACTACGGTCATGTAAATGGACCTAGTTTGGTCCATGCTTCAGATTCTTGTAGGAATTATTATCTTGAGAGTTAACCATATCTAGTTAAGCAAAATTCTAACAACTTTCATTTAATCGACTAATGGGACTCGATAAGAAAATTATATGAAACTTTCTTTAACTATTGAGATTCGGACAAGCTGAGTTTGAGAGTATTTTACTCGTAAAAGCAGTCAAATAAGTTCACATATTTGAATTGATGGGATTCATCATGTGACAAGATTCCATATTTTGTCAGTTTCTTTTCCTGATCTATTTAACTTTGATTAATCTATGTGTTAAGACTTTCTTATTAAAATTGTATTGTTGATTGATGCTCATTACCATTGTAAGGTAACAATACGTTCAAAAGTTGAGTGAGTTATAGTAAAATAATAAGAGATCTTAGCACATCCATGTGTTGATGGATTCTTATCACACTGTGGAACTTTAACCCTAAAGAGCATTGTCAATGGGGTGCCTATATGATTTCGTGACTATTGTGATGAAAGCTGCAACACTGAAGGAGGAGTTGGGCTTGGCTGTCGGATCAGAGACGTCTTTGACAGAGAGTGACTGGAAGAAGGGAGAAAAAAAAAAGTGAAAATTGTGAGATATGTTTTAAATTTTAGGGAAAAAAAGAATTTTACTAACCTGAAATGTACATAGAAATAAAATTTTAATAATATTAGATATTTTTAGAAATTGTGTTTAGTTTTTTATATATAACTCATAATTTATAAATATTTTATTAACGTTTTGCACTTATTGTCATTTTTTATATTTTTCATAATAACAAAAGTTATCTCCTTATTAATTTATAGGCTCAGATCAGATATTAGTGAAACTATATCAATCATGTATTTTATATTACTTTAATTTCATAACAAGAATGATACTCACAGACAAAGAAAGGCATCCTTTAAGAAATAGAGTTAAAAAAACTAGGTTGGAGCCTTTTTTTTTAATGGATAACTAATTTTAAAGTACTCAATTTTTTTACATGTTTTCAATTCATGTTCAGGTTTATAAAATTTTCAATTAAATGAATAAATTTTTAAGACCTTAGCAATTTATCAAACTATTAGTCTTTGTTGATGTGATTAATAGATAAAAATATATATAATATTCAATACAAATGTTACATCATAAAAAATAATAATGGGAAACAATCTCTTTATCAATTAGGGGTACTTTTTTTTTAAGGATAACTAATCTTAAAGTACTCAATTTTTTGAAATTTTTTTAATTCAATACTCAAGTTTTTAAAAATTTCAATTGAATGAACAACTTTTTAAATCCTTAACAATTTATCAAATATTAGTTTTTGTTAACGTGGCTAATAGATATACATCTATGTAATATTCAATAAATATGTCACATCATTAAAAATAACCTTTTAAATTGAATTATTAAAATTTCAAAAAGTTAATCACTTAATTAAAAAATTTTAAAAAATAGAGCATTGAATTGAAATATTAAAAAGTTCGAAACTTTTGAATATGTAATCTTATATTTTAATGTGACTGATCTTACGATTCACCGTCTAAAATTGCAAGAGATTGTGAAACTAGTCTGCAGTCTGTAAGAGTCAAGGCTTAAGGTGCCAAGGCCACTGTATTTGTCAGGCAAACCATAGACATCTTACTACTTCACATGGGATGTAGTATTAGAGACGAAGTAACGATATTAATTAAGGAGTGATTCAGCTTTTCTGCTGTAAAACCTGAGCTACCTGCCAAAGGAATCTTAGAGAACAACACTTGCGCATCTTTTATAATCAAACATGTTTTACAACATGCAATGCCTTCGACTTGTGTTTCCTTCGTTTTATATTCACATAGCGACCTCTATGTAAGTAATTTCTTAAAGAATGAAGTTCCATCGATGAGTCTCAAAGGAACAAAACTAAACAATATTTAACGACACTAGTAAGAATGTATGTGCCAGTTAGGGTTATCACACTCTTCTCTTTATCATTTTATGATGTACAAGAGAAAACCTTCGGCCTTCCCACATTTTATAAATATTTCACGTCAAAAATTTATTTTTGTATTTTTGTAAGATTTTATTTGGTTTTGATCTGTCTTGGTACATCTAATTTACTTCTTTGATTTTTTTAAATTAATACATTTATATTACAATTTATAATCTCATATTAAATGACCATAACTGAATATTTTTCTTGAAACTATTTAAAATAAAAATAAAATTTTCCTTTTATGTTTCTATTCTTTGACATGTTTAGATTAAAATTTTGTTTTTAGCCATTTTACTATAAGAGAACAATCCCAGACCCTAGACTCCTCAAAAGTGTAAATACTACTCCATTTAATATTGGGTACCTTTTGTTCTGCCTCCTAATTTACCCCAAATGAAGTCTCTAATTGTCATATCTATCCCCTTCAAAATACTTATAGGAAGGGCAATATATGAACACCAATATATATTGAGATTGCCTAAGATTAAAAGCGTAAGTTGTACTCTACTTCCATATGTGAGAATCCTATTACACCATAAACTAATCCTCTTATGCACCAATTTCATTAGAGGGACAAAGTCATCTGTGCATAGTCTCTTTGATGAGATAGGAACTCTTAAAGTACTCGATAGGTAATTGTTTAATTCCAGTTTCCATATGAAAGGAATCATAGTATAGAAGTATATAGAGCTCTTCCTATAATTAAATTTCAAATTAGAGATGTGCTTAAAATCCTCCAATGAATTGAGTATGATTTTTATTAACCTTGCATCTAACCCACAGAGCATTAGCAAATCATTGGCAAATAAAAACTATGAGATTCTTAATCTGCCACATCTGTGATGATATCTAAATCCAAGGAACTTGGCAATTTTCAAAGTAGTGATTCTATACAACACCTCCATTGTGATAGCAAATAGATAAGGGGACAAAAGGTCCCCTTGTTTGAGTCCTTGTATACTTTTGAAGAGAAGGATACGCTCTCCAATGGCTATAATTAAATAAGAAACCATAGTAATACATGCTTTGATCCACCCCTTAAACTTTTTAGGGTATCTTATAGCTTGTAAGGTGTGCAGGAGGAAGCCCCAATTCATTGAGTCAAATGCCTTTGTAAGGTTATTTTGTAGGGCATAACTATTGAGTTTTTTGGAATTATAGCCTCTAAATAATTCGTATGCAATATTATATTATCTCTAATGCTTTTATTGCTAATATAAGCCACTTAAGATAGATTAATAAGCTTAAGGAGAGTCCTCTTCAGCCTATTAGCTAATATCTTGAATATTATCTTGTAGATGACATCACAACAAACTATAGGCCTATAGTCATTAAGTGTAGAAGGACTATGTGATTTAGGAACTAATCAAATAAAGGTCTTATTAAATTCAAGAAAGAGCTTACCGTTCCTCAAAAACTCTTTCACTGCATCTATTATTAGTCTTCCAGTTTGCAACTACATAACTTGAAAAAAACCTAGCATTAAAACCATCCAGACTAGGAGATTTGTCAAGAGGGGGGATTAGAATAATACCTATTTAATCTCCTGTGCATTTACTTCCCTTATTATCATGGACATTTGATCTTGAGGCATAAATGATCTGAGGCTATCCACCAAGTCTTAAGGAAGTTTATAGATTTGATTACTTCTTCCCAGGATATTGTTAAAGTTTTCCTTTACTAGTTCCTTAAGCACACCCTTAACTCGTAGTCTACTCTATTCTTTACATTTATTATCTTCTTTCTATTCCTTATGCCTTATATCATACTATGAAAGGACTTAGTATTCTTGTCTCCCTCATAAACCTATCTAATTCTGGCTTTTTGCCTAAGTTGAGAAGCATATTTCTCTAGAGCATTGAAATACTTCTTCAGCTCATTTTGTTCAATTTGTTTGAGATAAGAGTCAGGAAGAATCTTTACTAAAGCCTCTTGTGCATAATTCAATTTATCAAAAGTTATTCTCTTCTTCTATTTTATAGGGTAGGTTAGTGGCACCCTTCAAAAGTCTTACACAACCCTCTTTGATAAATTTTAATACCCTAGAGCATCTATATACATAGGTACCCTAGTGTTCTGTTTCTAAACAATTATCCAATAGAGGGTTAAACTTTGGATGGTTTACTAACGAACTAAAGAATTTGAATAGCTCTGGTTTTTATGGAAGGGACTCTATATATAATCGTATGATCCGAGAAGAAAGGATTATTAAATGTAACAAAACTACCTGGATCTTTGATAAGCCACACATTGTTAACCAAACATCTGTCTAGTTTCTTTTAGATTAGTTTTCCCTCACCTTGCCTGTTGCTCCATGTTAGAAAGCAACTATTAGATTTCATATCAGACACTCAAAGCAAGGTTATAAGGTTATACAACTCACAAAATCTAACAAAGTTACATTAAGAGCCACCTTGAGACTCATTAGAGAAAAGAGTGCACTTGAAATCACTAGTAAATACCTAAGGTATATCTGAGTTACCACTTAGTTGTTATAAGTCAGTCCATAGCTCATTTCTCTTAAATTCCAAATTCCTTGCATATATTATTGTAATCTTTAGTTCCCAATCATAATTTACATGATTCACGTCACAATGGAGGAATTGGCTAGAGCATTGCCAATTCCTAATGTGAATAATAGTACAGTTATAAGAGACTATCACTTTTCCATTAAGATCAGATGAGTGACATCTAAAATTTAGCTAGTTTGTATTTAAAAAACTGAAGACCATCCTAAAATGATCTTCCTTTATTTTGGTCTCCACCAGACTAACAAAAAAAGTCTTCTTCAAGTATAGGTAATCCTTGAAATCAAGTTGTTTATCAGGCTATTCAAGCCTATAACATTCCATATCAGTAATCCTATCATTTGAGTTTAGATCTAGAATTCTTCCTTACAGTTTTGTGATTGCTAGTACTAGGGTCGGTCCAATCTCCATTAGTACTTTACTTCAATCTCATCTCACTCTCACCAAAGTCTACTTATAATTCCTACCCCTGTGATAATGAAGTATGTGGAACTTGATCTAATACTATTGCATCTAGGTCCATGGTTTCCTCTGTAGCTTTCTTTTATCCATTCATCATATTCCCCTCCTTGTTTCGAAGTTTCGTGTTATGCTGCCCTTACCACTCTTATCACCTAGTTCCCTCACCGCGGAATATCTACCACATTTTGACTCATTTGGCCCTAAGGAACTAGAGGCAATTGGGTTTATAACCAATTCATCATATATTAAGGTCTTCTTAGATCTCCATACCTTCACTAATATAGGTTTAAGAGGTCTCCAAGGATATGCAACTTGTAGTGAGTCTAGGAGGAGCTCCTATATAATAGTATACCTTATAACCTGAAGAGTGTCTGACAGTTCCTTTTCAATCTCCACCTCAATGCAAACTTTTACAAACCTTATCCTTTTTAGGTTTGTAGTCTCATCATCTAAGGAAATTAGGTTTCCAACAGCATTATCAAGGTAGTTGAGACCCTTCGAAGACTAGTATGCCAAAGGTATTCGGCGTAAGTTCACCTAGATAGGGATTTTCTTTAGTTTTGTCTTATCCAGCTTCAAACTTGGCTACCACTTCTTCAGGAAAATGGCTTTCCCTGCACATGCCAAGGCATATGGTCTATCAATCTTTGAGCATGTTCATCTAAAGTAAACCTAAATATAAATAACTCATCCTTATTGACCAATGCAATCTTTATCCCCATTCTTTTCCAATTAGCATTAGTCCATTGTTAGACTACTAGAAAAGCTTGCCTCTTTTTTTATGAAATATCTAACCAGCGCTAAACTCCATTCTTCACACCATGATATAGGACCTCTACAAGGGGGAAATAATAAACTTTCTAAAAGCATATAGAACATGTCTCAGTTTTGTAAATATTTCTGGATCACTAACCACTTTCCTTTAGGTTTGTCCTACCTTAATATTGTCATTAGTTGTTGGTTTCTTATTTAAGTTGTGATTTTGGGTTTGGATTTGGGTAGGGAAATGTGGAAAGGCTTCATCTAAGGCACCAAGAGGCAAGCTATCTTGGTCAGAAGAAGAAGGATTACCTTGCTTCACATTTTCCATTTTATGTTTAATGATAAAATAGTAAGACCTGAAGCAAGATGGGAGATGGGTGAAAAAAGTTGGTTTCTATGAATGGAAAGGATTTCATTAGTTCATGAGAAGAAAGAGTTTTGTCGGTTCAAGTAATAAGCTTAATGGGGTATGGTTCTAGAGAAAAGTGAGAGCATATCTCTCTATATGCTCATTATTCTAATTCATATGTACATTCTCTTGCTAAGAACTTCATTACCTGCTAATGTCACATTCTTTATTTTAACTCTGAAATCTATTATTGATTGCCTCCTCATATTATGACATGTGCCTTTCAATACATACAGTATAATGAAAAAAGGATGAATGGGAAAAAAACTAATATGAATAAATAGATATACATCATCAACATTAATTTCAAACATACAATTCCTTCCAACTATGATGAGTAGGGTTTCGTTAGCAATGCGACCTTTAGACAACTTGATATTTTTATTTAATAGTATTCATTTTAATTTTTTTAATTATAAATTTAACTTTAATATATAAAATAGTTATTAATGTAAGAATTATAACAACAATGACAAGCTCTTGCCATATAATGATTATGATAAAGAATTAAAGATTAAACAACATAAAACAAAGAATTTGTGTAGCATGGAACTTTATGATTAATAAGGGAATAAAAGAAAATCCATAATCTCACTGTGGGAAATAATTTTTTTGATCAAGTTATAATAGATATTTCTCACTTACTTCATCATTTATAAAATGTCTAATGAAAAAGTATAATAATATAAGACAACTTGTGATTAAAGCTAAATCAGATTTTAATGGTACCATTGCATTGAAAAATATGAAATATAATCATATCGAATTGTGTAGGGAATAAATACTACATATATTTAAATATATGATGAGCTTTACTTCTTGAATATCAACCAATTAGTTGAGTTACTTATAAACATTATATAATGTCTTATGTTGATTAGGAAAGAGAATCAATATAGAAAGAATTGTTTAAATCTCCTAACCATATTTTCTTAACTTTTAATAATTGGAAGAATGAAGTATCAAAGGATGAATATTCATGCATTACTGCTCATTTTATAGATAGCAAGGGGAAGTTACAAAAACGAATATTTCTTTTTAATGCATTAAAACTCTCTTTTTAATCCAATATCATTTATGAATGAGGTAGCTCTTTGCTTAACTCATTCGAAAGTTAACATAAAGATTTCATCAATTTCATTAGATAATGCTTCTTATAATGTTAACTTCCTCAAATTTCGCCTTGCTATAAATCATTCATTATTTTTAATGGAAAATCTTTTCAAGATTTATCTTTTTGTCATATTTTCAATCTAATTGTGCTAGTAGGAATCAAAATGATTGACGATTATGAATATGAAATGAGTTTAAGTTGAAAATTCTTACGTTAAAAATTAAGAAGTTCTTGTAGACGCCTTTTAAAAGTTTTCTTTTGAATATGATAAAAAAAGCTAAGGGCTGACATACATTTGCCTATATTGTGATGGACCTCGCTTTGTATTACAGCCATGTTTTGATTCATTAAGGGTAACTAGAAAAAGATTTCTTTAATTTTTCACTTGCAGTTGAGGAAAGGTGTAAAGTGAGTTCTTCACAAGTTTTTGAAAATGTTTTATGATGTGATATTATCTTTTTATGGTTTAAAATATCTCAAGAACATTTGAAATTTAAAGGTGTAAAGAAACCTCAAGAACATTTGAAAGACGCTATAAAAAAATTGTCATTTATAGTTAATATTATATATGAGGTGCAAAAAAACCTTTGAAAAGTATTGGTCAAAGCACTCTTTGTTATTATCATAGGTTGATGTTTAAACCCTAACTACAAATTGGCTTATCTTCATTTTTGCTACTTGGTATTTTATGACAATTCCATTTTAACTAATTTTATTTAACTCGTGAATAAGACCTCATTCACGATGTTTGGGTGTTACGAATGTAGCAAAGAAGATATCATCACTCAAAATATTTTCTTCTAGTTCAAATGATTAACTGTTTTATTTAAATCACATTAATTTAAATAAAATAGTTAATATTTGAAAAAATGAACCATAAACTTGTTTAAATTTAATATGATTCCATATAACAAGGCATAAATTAAATGTGTTACAATTATATTTGTATAATTATTAAAAATTTAAAAGATATAAACATATGACGTAAATTCAAAATTTGAAAATTTTATAATAAATCGTATTTGAGTTTAAAACTAAGCCCATTTTATATGTCGAAAATAGATGTGAACATTACAAGTTTAAAATTTTTTAAGTTGAACTTTAGTTAAGTTATTCTAACTTAACATATATACATATTTAATCAAGCGGATGATTAGAAAGATATTGGAGGTGGCATTGTCTCACGGTGGTGAGTGGGTGTGTCACGGGTGTGAGTGGCATGGGCATAAGAGTGACTCGTGCCTATGCAATTATATTGTACAGCTATGAGTTAATGCTCACCGCTATGCAATAATTTGGCATGGTCGTGTTTTTTTTCATTTCATTTTCCTTGTTTTTCTTTTTTCCTCCTTTTGATGTGTTCGACATATATCTCATCTTTCATGGCATTTTTTTGTCTTCTCTTGCTTTTAATCTTCTTCTTCTTATGAAGACAAACGAGTGTGAATCTTCAAAAAACGACCCAAATATTGTGCTTTCGACTCATTTTAACTCTTTTGCTTCCGAATTGTGCCTAAAATAAAATATGAGTTAAAATAAGTATCTTAAGAATTTCTAAGGCATTTATCACAGGAATCAACATTTAAACACATATCAAGTTCCCCTACACTTAGCTTTTGATCATCCTCAGACAAATCATCAAAATCAAAATCACAAACCAAAACTTTTACTCATTTTTCGTATTTCCTAAGAATAGATAATCATAAGTAAAGATGAGTGACTTTCAAAACCTATAGCAAAACTCAACATTCAAAGCTTCTACTCATGATCAATCAACATTCATCACCCTTAGAAACTGAGTAATCTACAGGTAGATTTGTACAAACGGTGTTTAAATAAGATATTTCCACGGGTACACTCAAACACCATTCATAATCACAACAATCCATAACTTTGCATATGATTTCATTTCTCCACCACTAAAAGTCACATGCATAATCATGGATCAAAGGACTTTTCAAGGCTATAATGTGGGCAAAGATAAGGTGAGATATATTTGGGTCAGGTAGTATAAAAGTTATTAAAGCTAGTGAAACAAAAGTAACACTAAATGTAACATGAACTGCAAAAACCAACAGTCAATCACAATTATGTACATCAACTATGATGAATGCAAAAATGATGTTTCATAACTCAAACTTGAGCTCCCACACACAAACCATATGAAGCATAAACCACTCACAAAAGTTGATCATAATTAAAACTTTGTAACCATAGGGAGTGACCATTGAAAGCAATATCCACCTTATATCCAACATACTCAAGTAACCCATTTAATACAACTTTAGGAGGAAAAACTAATCATATATAAATTTGCAACACATATGCATTTCCTCCTTGATAATTTTATTTAAACTTTTTTTCTCTTTCTCTTTTTTTTTTCAATTTTCTTTTCTTGTCTTTTGCTTTTCTCTTTTTCTTTCTTTTTGCTTTTTAATTTTTTTTCATTTTTTAATTAAAATTTGAAAGAAGCTACATCACATGGGAATTTTAATTATAAGACATAAAATAACATCCTAATCATTATAACCAACCCACACGTATGTATGCCCCCACACTTACACTCTTGTGCATCCATAATCATCAAAAATCACAAATGCTCCACTAGTTTTATGATTTGGGTAGGACATTTGGTTAGATTTAAAACCATATAATGTGGTTAGTACACAAAGAATAGGTATATAAAGCTCAAGGGGGCTTATCAAAAGGAAAATCATATAATGGGTAGGCTATTTGGCTAATATAGTTTGGAAAAACAAAGATTGCCTCATTATTTCCATGTTAATGCATGTGATAAAAATGTGGTCTTGAATAAAAAATCAAAGAAAAGTTAGGATGTACATGTCATGAAGGTCAAACATTATCAAAAAACAATAAGACTGGTATGGATATGTCAGTTTAATAAGGCTCAAAATCTCAATAGCTTTATCCACCATTAGTCACTACTCTTCTAAAGATAATGCACATTGACCAATTATAAGGACAAAAGTACATATTAAAGTTGCCATGAAATTCTCCAATCAACTCATTCTCTAATCATGACTATATAGTCCTAGAAGCATTAGAAAATGAGAAATTGTTTGTTTCATTCTCTCTCTCATTTTAGTTGAAAACTTAAAACAAGAAAGAAACAAACAAACATAGCAACACACATGCATATCCTAACTAGTGCGAAAAAGTAAAGGAAAAGATATTTACTTCCCTTAGGTTTCCTCCCAAAAAGAAACACACATGCATATCCTAACTACTGCGAAAAAGTAAAGGAAAAGAAATTTACTTCCCTTGAGTTGCCTCCCAAAAAGCATCTTTGTTTAGTGTCACTGGCTCGACTCTAAGTTTTCTCCTTACGTGAAGAAATTATGATCTTCTGGTGTCACAGTTTGAGCCACTTCCATGTGAGGTTGTTCAAGATAAGGTCTTGGTGATAATTTGTCACATTCAGTACATTCCCTATCTTCATAATCTCAATCTCTACTGAGTCCATGCCCTCGGAAAATATTTCGAATGACTATTCACTTTGTTCATCCTTGTTCCATTTCTCTAACCTCCTAGGTAAAGGTAAAAATTTAGTCTTAACAACAAATTGGAACTTAGTATTTGCCTCCAAGCTAGAAGATGTATCATTTTCTACTTCAAGCACCTTTTCCACTTCTTCCACACAAGCAATTCCTTGAGTAGTTCTCTCAAGATTCTAAAGCTCCTCTTCACTCTGTAAGCTTTCTGCACTAACGTCCTTTGGGTACACCTTAGTTTGATATAGCTGCTCCCCTTCACTTTGTGATTCCAGGTGATTGCTATCTCCCCACCTAGACATTGCATCTTGTTGGAACCGTTTCATATCCTACTGAAATTGCAAAGTGTTAGCAGCAACAGTGTTAACTAATTCTTCCAAAGATGTATATGAGTTTTGCTGGCTCTCGCATTTTTGGAAAGGTAGACCAAAATTGCCTTTCCTCTTGCTGGAATTGTTGTACTCCTTACTAAAACTGTTGTACATCCTACTGAAATTGTTATACGCCTTGTTAAAACTGTTGTATTTTATATTGAAATTGAAGATTGTTAGCAATCATAATATTAAGCAAATCCTACAAAGATGTACTTGAGTCATGATAAGAAGCTTCTGGTATATACTGAAATTGTTGTGTGTCCTGCCAACTATCATGGAAGTAGTTTTGTTAGTTATCCCATCCACAACTAAAGTTAGTATGATTATTCCAATATGAGCTATAAAATTGGGAAAAAGAGTTATGGAAAAAATTACTTATGTCCATAAAATTAACTTTTTTCACAAATACAAAAAAGTGAAAAGATCAAGAAATAACTGCAAAGAAACTAATTACAAACAAATATGTACAAAATGCCAATTAAAATCAAGAACAAAAAATAAAGCACCACACTCCCTGGTAACGGCGCCAAAATTGACGTTGGCACATCGTAATGCTACACAAAATAAACTAGACCTACAACTGTAATAGTGGTGAGTCTAGGTCGATCTCATAAAAAGTGTTCGGTTAGTTTTTGAAAAGAAATT
>JANIHZ010000208.1:51662725-51672800 GCA_027478365.1 Erythroxylum rufum | reverse complement strand
CCTCACGTTATGCCACCCAAATAAACAAATTATCAAACTAAAACCTCAAATTAATTTATACATGCTTAAAAAAGAATCGGGGCCCAACAGTCTCTAAGCACAAATGGGCTCAATGCATGTTTCTTCCAAGAGAACTAATACATAATAGTGAGCTAATCTCAAAAATTGTCTTGGAATTCTTTCATTTAGGAAGTTCGCTTAAAGAGCTAAATAAAACTTTTATTACACTGATTCCCAAAAAGCCTAATCCAAGTTCCTTAGATGATTTTAGACATAATTCTTATTGTAATGTGATCTATAAGATTATCTCTAAACTACTAGCTTCTAAGCTTGAGAAGGTCTTGAAATGCTTGATCAACTAAAATCAAGGTGCTTTTAATCATTGTATAAGTATTAGTGATAATCTGCTTATTGCTTAGATCTTTTCAAAGATTACCTTATAGAAAAAAAAAACTTTTTTAATTTGTTCCCTAAAAATTGAGTTCTCAAAGGCTTTTGATGCTATTGATTCGAATTTTCTATTATAACCACTTCAAGCTCTTCGTTTCCCTGGAAAATTCATCAATTGATTAGAGCACTACTTCTTAATTACCTCTTATGCTATATTAATTACTGGAGAGATTTCCATTTCCTTTGTGGGCGCCAATGATAGTTGTTAAAATGTGTAGAGTCAAAATGAAATTTAAAATTTTGGCTTTAATCACTTCAAAAACTTATTAGGGTTTGTTGATAATCAAAGCTCCCTTGTGCATAAGATTAAGAATTTCATTCCAAACTTACTATTTTTTCAACAAAAGGAAATGTTAGTGAAGCCTTTTGAGGTAAGGGATATCAAGAAGGCCCTTTTTGATCTGAGTGATAACAAGTCTCCAGGCCCAAATGGGCAATGTTTCTTCCAAGAGACCTAATACTTAATAGGTGAGTTAATCTCAAACATTATCCTGGAATTCTTTTATTTATGGATTGTGCTTAAAGAGTTTAATAGAACTTTTATTACACTGATTCCCAAAAAGCCTAACTCAAGTTCCTTAGATGATTTTAGACATATTTCTTACTGTAATATGATCTATGAGATTATCTTTAACCTACTAGCTTCCAAGTATAAGAATGTCTTAAAATGCTTGATCAACCAAAATCAATGTGCTTTTATTCATCACAAAAGTATTAATTATAATCTACTTTTTGCTTAGGATCTTTTCAAAGATTGCCTTAGCAATAAAAAGGCCTTAAAATTTTCTCCCTCAAAATTGACTTCTCAAAGGCTTTTGATAATGTTGATTGGAATTTTCTAATGTAAGCACTTCAATCTTTTGGTTTACTTGGAAAATTCATTAATTGATTGGAGCAATACTTCTTAATTACCTTATACACTATATTAATTAATGGAGAAACTTCACATTCCTTTATGGGTTCCAAAGGATTGAGGCAAAGTAACCCCATCTCACCTTACCTCTTCAGCATCTGCATAGATGTTTTGACCAGGTTGACAGTTGATCAAATCAATTAGGAGATAGTGTTTAAGTTCCACCATAAATGTGAGAGATTGAGCTTCTACAACTTATGTTATGTTGACAATCTCTTGTTTTTATGTCATGTTGATATGGCTTCTTTAAAAAACATTAATGTGATGCTTGGCTAAGTTTAACTTAATGTCTAATCTTTCTGTCAATAAAGCCAAAAGTATCATGTTCATCTCCTCTAATTCATAGACAGTTTTAAACTTGCTCTCTTATATTACTGGACTCCATCTTCAATCTCTTCCTTATAAATATTTTGGAATTCTTACAACTTACAAAAGCATAAGCTACCTAGAATCAATTATCATAAGAAATAGCATTAGAACAATATATTCTTGTCTTATACAGGTATATTGCAACTTATTAAATCAATATTAATTAATCTCAATGTTCATTGGATGTGCCATCTCTACTTGTCTTAAAAATCATCAAGGATATAAATAGGTTTTTAAAGAACTTCCTATGGTCCAGGAGAAGGATTTGGCATTTCCTCCTTTAAACTCACCAATACGATGCTTATAGGGAAGAAAATATGGAAAATAATGGTAGGCAAGGAATCCTTTTGGGTTAAATGGATTCACTCTTATATCCTAAAATATCATTGCTTATAGTTTATCAAGCCATGTAAGGGGAACTCATGGACATTCAATTTAGATGTTGAGGTTGAGAGACCTTTTACACCCTTATGTGAAGAATATAATAGGGAATGAGAATAATACTCATTTCTAGTTTGACAATTAGAATAAGTTAGGCCCCTTATGTTCAATCCAAGGGCACATCAACCTTAGACTCTTAATCCCCATTAAAGTAAAATCAACTCAATTATAACTGATGGAGTAGACTGAAAGGTTTTGACCACATTATAGAAATTGTACCAAATTACAACCCGGATGTAAAGGCGTAGGATAAAGTTACCTGGTTGGGACACATTTCAAATAAGTTCACCAATAAATCGTGTATAAACATATTGAGAAGGCAAAGTTAGAGAACTTCTTGGTAGAAACTGGTTTCATTGAAAAGGAATTCTCCTAAAGCTTCTTTCATATTGTGACTTACCATCAAGAACAAGCTGAACACTTTTCACGGATTGAAAAGGGATAGAGATCCATAGTAACCAATGTGTCTTTTATAAAACTACCCTTGAATCCAATAACCATCTAATACTTCTCCGTCATTTCTTCAGTTCCTTTTGAACTCAGTTACTCTCGTTAAGCAGATCTTATCGTCTTATTCTGAATTCTTGCTATGGGCTAAGAATATTAGATTTACTTACTAAGAAGACTTGAATATGGTTAAAATAGTGATGAACTGTAGCTTATACTCACATATTTAGAATGTCATTTGATCTTAATCCTTTATTGTCTAAATTGCTTTATTGCACGCTTTCTAAGGTTCGAGACTTTTGTAATTGTTGTATTTCTTCATTTTAGGACAAACTGCTTAATTTTCTTAAAAACAAACTCAGTAAGAGTGTCTCGTCTATCAATTCAAGTGGCAAATGACTAAGGTTAGACTGGGCCACCTGATATCAAGTAGTCGGGAAAGCCTAGAACTCATAACAGGATTTTACTCTGCAAATACTTCGTATGTGCTAACCCCCATAGATTGGCCTTCAACTTCCAAGCTGCAAGCAGTACAGGTGGTTCCCTCAATGTTTTCTATTTTTCTCATGTGTCCCAGTAGAAAGTAAGCGAGCTATAAAACATGGTACTGCAGCTTCTTTGTGCTGTTGTTTGTCATGACTGGAACAAGCCTAACTTGAGAAGGGAAAAATTAAAATAACTACAACCATATAGGCATACAGATTTAATTGTCGATAGAAATCAAAGTCTCAAGAATCTACTTGTTTAGCACATACCCAAATCATGTTCAGTTTTCTTTAAACATTCACACTCTTCAGAGAGGGAGTGGAAGAGTTGCAAGGAGCAGGCCGCATTAGCTCCTTATAATTCACACACCAATAGGTTCAGTTGCTTTGGTCAGCCACGCCATCTCACTTTCACTCATAAATGGAGCCAGAATATCCTTACATCTCGAATGGTAAGTGTTTAGCCAATCTATCTCATCCGGCATCACTAGGCTCAAGTCGATCAACTTTCTCTGATATGGTGCCTAGATATCACAAGGTCATGACAATAAGTAACAAAACTAGCATTTGCTGTCTTATTCCCCACATGAATTTTGGCATGTAAATCGCATGCTTACCCAAGTTATATGCTCGAAGGATAAGTAGCCCTTGTCTCCAAAATTAAACTTTGTGTCAGCCTCCTTTACTATCAGCACGTTCTCTAATCTTATGCCAAAGCTTCCATCTTCATAGTATCCAGGTTCTGGGAAATGTAACAATTGAAAGAAAATTAAGACAGAAGTAGATAACTGATCACTGAGAACTCTCAAAAAGTTGCAAATTAACCGAGCATGCCCCAGGATAAGTACAATATTGAGACGTCAAGTTGGAGAAACCAAAGCATTCATTGCATATGCATGTTTAGACTTGGAAGTACATCTCAATGACTATAAATGCAAAAAAGGTTTAAATCCAGCAATTGGTTTGTTGGGTGTATGTGCAATTGTTCACACTGTCAACTGGAAAGGAAAAAAAAAGGCAAATGATTGATACTGACCATCTGTTACCGTCATGGAAGCTTGTAGTGGTACATTACGAGCCTGTGGTCTAAAACTAATCAAATGAGGCCCTGCACAGAAACATGCATAAAGAAAAGAAACGTAAATTACTCACGTATTATCACTATAATAGTAAAAGACTAGCAGTTGAATTTTATCCATACCTTCATGAACATTCAAGTAAGACCCAATTCCATGACCAGTACCATGCCGATAATCAAGACCATCCTTCCACAAAGGAACTCGAGCAAGAATATCAAGGGCATGACCTGCAAAAAGAAAAGGCAAGTAATCAACAAAGCTCCTCTGTATATAGCTTACAGGTGAAGGAAAGTTGAAAAATTAAAGTACCATTGGTGCCATTAGGGAATCTTGCATTGTCAAGGGCAATATGACCTTTGAGAACCTGGATAATTTGACATGTTTTGTGTTAACTCAAATAGGTCAAGAAAAAGATACAAAACAAACAGAGAAATCAGCAATATTTCTGAAAAGACCTCACCTGTCCAGTCCACCTTTTCATAGCTTCAATTTATTTAAACAAAGATAACAGAAATAGCAAATAATGAATTATTACCAACATTTACAGTATACCAAACTCAAATTTAGCAGCTAATGGGTTGTGAAAAGCAACTGATTCCACCTACCGCAGTATAGCATGCTTTCTCATGTGCTGAAGGTTGTCCAAAGTGGACTGTTCGAGTGATATCAGTTGTTCCATCCAGGTACTTCATTCATTCAGTCATCAATAACAGAAGAAAGGTCATTAGTCCACAAGCAGTAGGAATAAATTAAGTTCAACAGCAGTTTTACCCATATGTGCAAGTAAAGTCTGTAACAAACCTGTGCTCCTGAATCAAACAGGTAGATATTGTCTGGATTAAGGTCGGCACATGTTTCAACCTGTGGTGCATAATGCATGATTGCTGCATTTGGACCAACTGAGGAAATTGTGGGAAAACTCAAGCCTCTAAAATGCTGCAATGACACCCAAGAACACAATCATATTTCAGATAATCCAAATAAAAGAGGAAGAAGTAAATCAATTGAACTTAAAGTTCAATTGATTCTTGTTGCACCCAAAGATCTGGCACACCATCTGAACTTCAGTTACATGTAATCAAGATAGTTTCTATTTTGGAATAAACAAAATTCCAGAAAATATAATGAAATCAACTTGGCCAAATTACTTGTGAAGTATTATATTATAAGGCCTAGTTAATGCAAAAATTTCCAACAGAACTGCAGCTTTTGATTACCTCTTTTGAGGCTCGAAAACTCTCTAGCTTATCACTCACACTGACCTCCGTCAGTTTCTTGCTTTCCCTGCCACAACATATTCCAGTTGCATTAAAAACAAAAAAGGTACATTTGAATCCCAAGTTTTGGACTAGATTTCATGTTTTGCAAGTAATATGAATCTGGAACAGAGTGAAAGTCAGGGCCCAAAGATGAATTTGCACATGTTCTCCATTAAGCTAGGTCATCAACAAAATAAAAGAGAAGACTACAGACATGCATACAAATAAAACAACGGAGAAGGAAGAATTAAAGAAAAATGAACTCATCAAATGCAGATCTCCACCAAGATTGTGTCCAATTAGGGATTAATGACCAAAAAGGGTACCAAGTCACCTTTATAGGTGTGCACAGAAGAATGATAAAATAAAGCAAAATAGATTCAGCATAACAGCAACATTTTCTTGCAAGCAAAATTTCAGCTACTTGCAACTCAAAATTTCAGTTACTTGCAACTCAAAAAAAAAAATTGACGTGCTTGATACTATGCGGCCTTAATATCACAAACTTATTTTCAAGAGACTCAGTCAAACAAACCCCTATTAAACACAGTTTGATAGTTCCAAAAAGCATGATATGTGAGACTTATGGCCTTTGATCATGATCTCCAACAGCTGGGCAGGATCCACTTGGATTTTCTACTAGAAATTAGACATCTGGTGGGATTGTAAAGTCTAGTTAATAGCATGCCAGATATGATCCTACACAGTGAAGTTGCTACATTAATGTAAAATCAAGTTCCAGGTGCAAAATCTCTGGTTTCCAAGCTTCATCATTATCACCTAGAGGTATAAACCATGGCCAAAAAAGATCACCGTCTAAGATAGATAAATTTACAAGTTGTTTTTCTTGTTTGATGTCTCAACCTCCAAGAAGTAACCTGAAGCACCATATACCTCTTGCATCTGCACATACAGAAACAAAGATTCACATCAAGCCTGAAGCAGAAGATTGTTCTGTAAACTGTCAGTCGAACAAATTATTGAACAGGGAAAGCTTTGCAAGCTCCATCTTTTTTTAACTATTCTGGATGTCAAAGTATACCTGCTTATCCAACCAGACAAGAAATTGCACAACAGCAGCACCATCTCGAATGTGAGCCTTCTTTAATCCATCTAACTCAACAGGATTCTACAACCAGAGATAAGTTTGTCAAGAAAAAAAACAGGTGAGATTTTATTGCAACAGGCAATGAAATTAAGCGACAAGATAGTGTCAACAGACAACACTAAGAAATATGTACATATATAAAATGTCGTTAAAATTGCAAAAACTACCTTTATAGCTTTAGCAAGTGCCAAAGGTGACTGCTGAAGGAGCACCTTACCAGAATTCAATTTAGAATATAAAGCATAGCAGCATGAACCAGGGTCAACCCATATAAGATCAATGTTCGCACTGGAATTAATGTCCTCTGCATCTTCTCCATCGATCTTTATATCCTTTAGAACATCAGCGTCAGTTGCTTTTGCCAAATCAAGTTGATTTGAAGCAAGTAAGTGCACATCAGAGCTAACTGTAGTGTAGTCGCGTACTTCAATTCCATTATCTTCCAAGTAGGAGCGCACCTGCATAAAATATTCATTAGTTATACATCATCATCCAACTAAGCAGAGTTGTGGTTTATTCTGATCACAAATTATGTGAGAACAAGAATTCAATTTGCAATCAAGTGTTTTTTCATTACTTAGCGTATTGGAGAGCACGAACTTACTGAAATGCCCTTCATAAAGAAAAATACATAGAACAAAATATTTCTAGATGTAATAAAAAGGATATCTTCATTATCTGAAAAGGCATTGAATAATAAACTACATATATGTTTTAGCATTTTAGAAAAAGCCAATGTGGACCCATGATAGATGATTTCCAAAACTGAAGTACGTAGAAATGTACCTCATTAGAAAGTTTCCTTTTGTCCACATAGATGAAAGCTGAATTGGTTGTTACTATAGCAAATGCATGAACAACTGGACAGTATGACACATCAGTCCCACGGATGTTATATAGCCAAGCAACCTGAACAGAGAAAATTAGTGTAAAATATTTGTAGGTACATCAACATGTGCTAAATTTCAAGACGTTAAAAGAACATACAAGCTAATAAGTCAAGGATGAAAAGAAAATCCACCTCATCAAGGGTCGTAATAATTATACCATGAGCTTTCTCATGTTTGAGTTTTTCCCTCAGACTTTTCAATTTCTCGCCCACAGAACGTCCAGTAAATTCTAAAGGATGGACAGCAACTGGATTTATTTCTGCTGGCGGCCTGCTTTTCCAGACCTCATCCACCAAATTGGTTGTGGTCTGAACCAATTTCTGTTGTTTCTTAGCAAAAGCACGTTCCCATCTTTGTGCAGTGTCTACTGAAACACACCATGGATCAACCCCGATGGCTGCATCCGCTTGTAGATTCTAATAAACAAAATTTCAATTTTGCTTAATCCAACAAGAAGCATCGATAACATATGGTAAAAAAGATTAGAATAGTCAGATATGAGCAGTAAATGGTACTTGAAAAATAATCTGGTAAAACTAATAAGAGTATCAGTTCAGGAAATTATTAACTAAAAAATAATGGGCCAATTGAAATAAAATAACAAGGCATTACAGGTATAATGTCAAGAAAAAGCATTTCTTTCCATCATAAAATTAATTGGGGAAAGGGCTGTCAACAAAACAAATCTTTTGATACAAAATCAAGCAACACTAAAATAGCAACTCACATCAGCCATCCATGTATCAACAGGTGGGTCCTCTCCTATACGCATCAGTATCCATTGGCTGCTAAGCTGTTGAGTTGCCTGCAAGAAATAACGCCCATCCGTCCACAAACGTGCATCATTCATTGTGATAAGTGCCAAACCTGAGAATTAAATAAATGAGACCAAAAAAATACCAAAAGCAACAGAGAGTTTAGAAAGTGAACACTAAGCTGTAACGTGAATATTAAATTCATACGCTCAAATTCACCACACAATTCAGAATATAAAGCGGGCAGTTCAAAATGTGAAATGTAAACAAACTTAATTGATTCCTGAAGAAAGATCATTGTTAAAACTCTTAAAAAGGAGCATCCTTGCACAAGATGCTTTATAATCGCTTAATCCATAAAAGTACAAAATTAGATGAAAGAGGACAGCTATTGAAGTAAAACCCTTGAAACCAACCAGCACTTCCAGTGAATCCAGAGACGAATTCGCGACGCTTGTCCCTTGCAGACACATACTCACTCTGCAACAAAACAAACAACAACACAACACACATCAACAACTCCCTTAACCACCCAATCCAGGAACTGACAAAAATACAACCTCTTTATAGACTGGGAACAAAAATAGTTAACCCAAATCAAAAAATCATTGAAAATTCAAATCCCAACGACACGATTCAACAAAAGGCGAACCTGATGACAGTCCTCAGAAGGAACAATCAAAGCATCGAGAGGAGGAGTGTAGGAAGCCATTACAGACCTCAAAGAAGAGAGGACGTCCGCCATGATGAGGGCTATTAACTCTTCCTCTCTCAATCCGATAGGTTCGCTTCAATATTCTCAGATACTTGGGTGTTGGGTGAGTGTAAAGAGGAAACGCAGTTACAGAGTTGAAACTGAGTACTTATCTATTATGATATATATACAGGTAAATGAACCAAACATATTTTTTGAATTAAATATCTATACACGTATAGAGTTATTGAAATAAGTAATTATAACGACGTCGTTGCCTAAGAAAAAATTGGAACTCACATCAGTTTTGACTTAGACCTGATCTATAAATTGGGCCTATATCTTGGCCCATGGGCCCCATGCTATCCCTAAATATGCTTCTTTGATTTCGGAATTTATTCTCTCCTTTCTGTTTCGCCTTTAATTGTTGGCGAATAAAGGCATGCTTCTTTTCTGCATTTATATATTCGGTCTTTATCATAAGATTCGTGCCTAAATTAACTTCATCTCAAATGACAAATGCAGTTTAAATGCTAAACAGCATTGTGTTTGTTTGGAATTCCACCCTCTCCTCCTAATTCCTATCAATGTTTTCAACTTAAGGGGGTGCTTGTTTGGGGGTAATGGGGAAAAAATGTATGGGTACGGAATGAAAACTCATATTTGGTATCAACAGGGCTAACACTTTCATTCCCTGATTTTCAGCAATACTCTATACCTCTGGATTACCAAAAGAATGAGATTCATTGTTAGCTATATTTCATTCTCATTCTTTACTATATTCATTCCTATTCCAATTTACATTACTTTCTATAAACCAAGCGCCCCCTAAATGTTTTGTAATGTTTTCCAGTAATTTGTCATTATTCTAAAGTTTTTATTGCGATAATCCATCAAATTTAAAGTCTAAACATAATTATATACTCTATCTATCATAATTTTAAATTTTTCTCATCTTAATCTAACATTTTTTTACATATAAAAATCATAATATTAATATTTTGTTTTTTATCAAATTTTAAAATCTAATATATAAATAGTTTTTTTCTTATTAGACTAAGGGCCCGTTTGGTTGAGCTTTTATCAGTAGAGCTTTTCTGATAAGAGCTTTTTTTAAAAGCCAGTTGATTGTTTGGCTGTCAATTAAAAAAAAAGCTTTTTTAAAAGAGCTTCATACAGTAGACT
>JANIHZ010000208.1:51650703-51662625 GCA_027478365.1 Erythroxylum rufum | reverse complement strand
GAAATATAAAAGCATAACCAAAATGACTATGGAAGTTTATACACGTACAAAATGGTCGTAGCATTTACAACAAAAAGGAAACCAATGATACTGTACATACAAGTTAACTAAATCTAGATCCGAGTGAAACCAATGATATTGTCACCGTATTCAACATTTACAGAACTTCAGTAATATAAACATGTAAGAGTTCTCATATAGAAAAAGATCACAATAACTGTTCTCATAGCTACAAACGAAACAACTGTGGGACTGCACATATGCTCAGTTTCAGAAAATTTAGAACACAAACAAAATATTGAGCTTACCTCAACAACAACAAAAGCTTCTTCTGCTTCTTTCAACCTCAAAAGTAATTCTGCATATTTGTTTTTAAAATTTTTTGGTCATCCTCACAATATAAGATACCAACAAAAGCTTCTTTCAGCCTCATAACATAAGATACCGAAAAAAACAAAGACTACAAAGCTGTTGTCTGCGTTGTAAACGCAGACGTGGGTCTGCGTTGTTCAACGCAGACCTTCGTCTGTGTGTTTAACGCAGAAACACACAGACATCGAACGTCTGACTCTTCGTCTGCGTCCTCTGTACATAGAAAAATAAATTTTTAGGACAAACGAAAAATATAAAGAAGAAGAACTAACATAAGAAGATGAGAGTTATTGATGAACAGAAGAAACAAAACAATAGCCAGCTAGTGGTACAGAAGAAACAAAACAAACGATAGTATTTGGGGTTTTGTTTACGTAAGTGACGGAAAGTGACCGAAAAAATAGCTTCCTAAAAAAGCTAAAATTTGTGGCTTTTTAGAAAAGCTCCAAATTTTAAAAAGCCACAAATTTTAGCTTTTGAAAAAACTGTATTTGAACTTTTAAAAAAGCTATTTCTACTTCAAAAGTGCTTTTACAATTTATAACCAAACACCTACTTTTTTCTTAAAATAGCTTTTGCGGTAGACAAAAGTACTTTTGGACCCTCCAAAAGCTGAACCAAACAGGCACTAAGTGATATCTTAATTCATGCTTTTTGATAATAACAAAATATACTATTAGTGAATTTGTTTTTCGTGACATTAATAGTTCTATTATAACAAAATTAACATGTGAAAGATAAAGTTCAGTAGAATAGATATGTGAGCAAAAACTTTAACTGAAATAAATCAAGTAATTAGAAGATAGAAAATAATCAAAATGATGTATATACGCAACTTTAGAGAACTTCAATAACATTTAATTACAGAGCTAAGAATAAGGAAGAATTAAATACATCAAAATTTAACAAATCGTTATAATCCTTCTTATAACATTTATTTTGATCATTTCAATAAATTAAGGGGCTACGTATTGCATGATTATTACATGAAAAGCATATTGCATATACTTTGTCATAATCAAGAGAAATTTTGAAAAGGTATTAAAGAAAGCACTCTTGATGCATCCAATATTTTTTTGGAACTTTTCAAAATTTTATCGAAGGAGTGTGTGTTAATCTTCGAAAGAAATTGAAAAATTTTAGATAAGTTGTTTCATAAAGTTTGATTGAAAAGGTTTTAAAGAAAGCGATCTTGATGCATCCAATATTTTTTTGGAACTTTTGAAAATTTTGTCAAAAGAGTGTGTTTTAATCTTTGAAAGAAATTGAAAAATTTTAGAAAACTTGTTTCACAAAGTTTGATTGACCAATTAGTATTTTGGGTGACTAATTTTAAGAGTTTCAATGTGTTTTTGGTATAATCAACAAACGTTAGTGGACCAATGTGTCATACCAGTTGACTAATATCCTTGATAGAAAGTTACATTATGTACCGAGAGTTTGTATGAGCACACTTATTGAACAATGCGACATATTAGTCGATGAATGTGATAGAATAATCGATCAGTTCTCTTGGAATTAGTCATTACAATAGCTTTTTTTTACAATTATTTTGGGTAGTTTTTAGTATAAATAGACTACATATATATTGTGAGAGCAGCCTTTGGCATACTAGAGGTGCTAGAGAGAGCATTTAGGTTCACATGTACATTGCATAAAGCACATTAAGCCTTATTTTATTAGTATGAATAAATGTATATAATTGTGTTATATATAATTGTGTTAGTGTAGCAATTAGGAAATTTGTTTAGGATACACATTGTGAGGGTTCCTCTTGTCCTTGATTAAGATTTGTAAAGGTTCAATTATGGCAATGTAAAAAGATTGTAATAGTTCATCTTCACTCATGGCAAAAAAGATGTTGTATGGAGGATTCTTCTTCATCTATTGAAGGAAGAAAATAGTTAATAGACGGATATTTGACTATATTTTTATACTCATATTTAATGTATTTTGCTTCATATTTTATACTTTTTCATGTATTTGGTACTTAATTTGATCCAAATGCTTTCATAAGTGATAATTGCCTTTAAGGACTTAAAAGAGAAGACTTTGGACGAAAACACGGCATAAAATGAAGATTTGACATACGGAAGGGATGTATGGTAGTGCAATATGTAACATCCCAAGTCACCCGCTTACAGATATTATCCGCTTTGGGTCTTAGCCCAGCCAAGCCCTCACGGTTTTACTTTTTCCAAGGCCTTCCCAAGAGGTCACCCATCCTAGAAGTACTCTCACCCAAGCACATTTAACCTCGGAGTTCCGATGGGATCCGGTGCATTAGGCCATAGAAAACGCATCTGTAAGGGAGAGGTATCTGTACCCTTATAAGGCGTACTTCATTCCCCTCTCCAACCGATGTGGGATCTCACAACTCTCCGCCCCTCTTAGGGCCCAGCCCTCTTTGGGGACCAGCCTAGCTGGCACAACAATTCGAGTACCGACTCTGATATCACCTGTAACAGCCCAGATCACCCGCTTACAGATATTGTCCGCTTTGGGCCTTGGCCCAACCAAGCCCTCACGGTTTTTCTTTTTTTGAGGTCTTTCCAAGAGGCCACCCATCTTAGAACTACTCTAACCTAAGTACATTTAACCTCGGAGTTCTGATGGGATCCAGTTCAGTAGGCCATAGAAAACGCATCTGTAAGGGAGGCCTAGCCTCCTGCCTATGCAACCGGCCCAAGAACTGGCTCTGATACCAACTGTAACATCCCAGGTCACCCACTTACAGATATTGTCCACTTTGGGCCTTGGCCCAGCCAAGCCCTCACGGTTTTGCTTTTCCCGAGGCCTTCCCAGGCCAGTACCCGAACCGTTATGCTAGGTTGGACCCCAACGAGGGCTGGGCCCTAAGGGGGTGGAGAGTGTAAGATCCCACATCAGTTGGAGAGGGGAACAAAGTACGCTTTATAAGGATACGGATACTTCTCCCTTCCAGACGCGTCTTCCTTGGTGTGGGAAGAGCAAAACCGTGAGGCTCTTAGAGCCAAAAGCGGACAATATCTGTAAGCAGATGATCTGGGATATTCCAAGTGGTATCAGAGCCGGTACTCGAACCGTTTGCCAGCTAGGCTAGACCCCAAAGAGGGCTGGGCCCTAAAGGGGTGGAGAGTGTGAGATCCTACATCGGTTGGAGAGGGGAACGAAGTACGCCTTATAAAGGTACGGATACCTCTCCTTTACAGACGCGTTTTCTATGGCCTAATGCACCGGATCCCATCGGAACTCCAAAGTTAAATGTGCTTGGGTGAGAGTGCTTCTAGGATGGGTGACCTCCTGGGAAGGCCTCTGGAAAAGCAAAACCGTGAGGGCTTGGCTGGGCCAAGGCCCAAAGCGGACAATATCTGTAAGCGAGTGACCTGGGATGTTACACAATAGGCCTTGCACTTCTCTCAGGCCATGCAATTTCACAATTTCTGAGCTTTTTGGTTACACACGGTCTAATACACAATCATGCATCAACCCGTACATCTCCCAAAACCCTAAATTTTGCTATAAAAAGACATGTTTAGGGGCAAATGAAAAGGAACAAGCATTGGGAGGCGATTCTAGATGTGAAGATCGTTCTCAAGGGGTAATTTTGATCCAGAGAAGTAGAAAATATGAAGAAATCTTTGAAAGATCCATCAAAATACAAGATCAAACCTCTACATTGCAAGAATATTCAATAGAAGACAATCAGGAAGATTTAGAATTATGAACCCATTGTTTTCAATTCATTTTCCTTTTTGTGTATGTGTGATTTCGTGTTCGATAATGTATAACTAAACATCTTGTTAGTATTTAGGTTAAATGAATCCTATATTGATACTTTAATATGTTTTGATTCTTTTATTAATGCAATTGGTTTGATAGTTATATTGTGGTCCGATTACGTGTTTATACATGTTCTAATAGACCTAATAATATTATATTATAATTTGATTTCATATGTAGAGATTGAAAAATCCTAGGTTTGAATAGATTTATCATAATTGGAAGGAGTTGATTACAACCCTGAAGATAAGATGACATAAATCTTTCGAATTAAGGTCAAACCTAATAGAAGGATTTACAAATCGGTAAAGCAGTCTTATACACTTTAACCTGAGTAATTCGGTTAAAAACCTTAGCATTAGTTATTAATAGACTCAAGGTCAGGTATTAGTATACCATAGGAGTCTTCATGGTCCAATAAATCAACAAAACAATTGTATAATAAAAGATCAATTTGTTAAAGGTTTTAAGGGGATTCGAAACCTAGATACTAATTTCTAATATCAATAGTTTTCTTAGTAATTTCCATTATCTCTGTGTTCATTATTGTTTCCTATTCTATTTTAATTGTTTAATTTTTATTTTATTTTAATTAAAATATAAAATCAGTTCTTAGGCTAGATAATAAAGGAAGGCTAATTACTAGTATTCATCGTCTTCGTGGGATTGATCCATACTTGCTGGTATTAGCTACATCTACGTTGTGCACTTGCGATTATTACCATATTGACTTACTCACAAAAAGTCAATTAATTTTTTGGCGTTGTTGTCGAAGACTTTGATATTAGGAACACCTAAATGTTATTAATCTAGTCATTTTCTTGTACTTTATTTTATTTTACTTGATTTTATTTTATTTTATTTATGGCTTATTAATTTAATTATATTTAGGATTTCTCTACTTGATCTTGAGTTTGTGATTTATTAGAGGATTCACAATTCATTATTATAACCACAACTCGTAATGGAATGATGGGACAAACAAATCTTTTATGGGAGCCAGAATACGTCTTTGCAATCTCTATTATCAACATATGGGAGAGAGAGGTGTTCTCATATGTCTTCGGGAGCTCAACTGATAACCAGACCATGTTGCGACACTGGTGGGAGTTATCACTACAATCATGAATGTCAAGCACCAACTTATATATAGGAGTGGCCTAAAATGTATAATCAATCTAATGGTGCAATATACAAGAATAACTACAATTTAGGTGGAAAACTCTTACGCCTATTGATGGAACGATGATACACTAGCTGAATATTTACAACACCAAGCACTTCCAGTTAACGAGCCAACTCTGGAAGATATGATGATCGATTTAATTTAGGAATCAATCATGAGGCATCAAGAAATAGAGACTCGTATACAAAATTTGGTGACATGGATGGACCAACTGGAAGACATATTATTTGATGAGATCCACGGGAGTGTGCCTAGTCTTACTGAAACAAATGTTGAAGAACATGGAATGCCAATCACTCTCAATAGTGGAGACAAGCTTCCAGAAAAAGAGCTTTTGGAAGAAAAACAAAGTATAACAGATCAATTAATGGAATTCCTTACCAAATTGAAAGCTAACCGATTCAAATTCGAGAGGGAAGGAAAGATAAGGTTTGGCTTTATAAATGGAGGGATATTCCTATAAGAACTTCCTGAAGAAGAAAACAAAGAATTCTCCATCTAAGAAGAGGAAGTAGAGAGGTGGCAGAAGGTAATCGAAGAAGATAAGTCAGAAACCTTTGTCCGGGAAGAAGAAGAAAAGTGGACAAAGATACTTGAGGAAGAAATGGCAGAGGAACCAAGTAAGGAAACTATTAATGAGGTATTTTCAGTGATCTTAAGTACGAAGGGTTCCCACTTCTTTAAAGACAAACTGTTCAAGTTAGCCGAAGATTCAGAGAGTTTTGTTATTCCCTACATTTTTAACAATTTTTCATTAAAAAGGGAATTAATGGAGTCTATTGGTTGTATTAATCTAATCAATTATGTCCTTACGATTATCTTACAACAGGTGGCTTACTTACAGGCTACAAAAACCCTATGTGGAGAAAAGGGGTAGAAGCAAGCCACTCATTACTGATCTATGATGAAGTTGAGCATAAAGGGTACATTGAGCTAACGATGTTAAACAAGCACTACATAGGAGAAAACCTATAAATTAGGGTAGGTATCATTTTCTTTTCGTTTGATTTTATTTTGTGTGCTAGTATAGGAATTTATTTTATGTTATGTTATTCTTTTGTTTCTTTATCCTTTTCTTTTGTATTTTGCAAAGATGTTAGTCTCATATTTGATGGATCCAAATCAGAAATCATCATATTCAAGAAAGTACCAACTTAACCCTCTCACTCATTATACATGTTTATATTGTGTACATAGAGGACAATGTATGACTTCAAGTGTGGGAAAGGGGTTAATGATTTTAATGATTTCTTTAAGCTTATTATAATCTTGATTATAATATTTTATGAACTGATATTCTTAATTGGTTAAAATCTGTCTATGAATATTGTGTTTCGTTATTGAATATTGATTGAATTGGTATGCAAAAGGATGAGAATTAGAATAAAATTTCTTTTATAAGTTATATTTTTTAGTATTCATTGAAATAATCAAGTTGAATGATATTACATATTATTACACACATATATACCTATCTTTTTCATGAGCTTTTGAGCCTAAAGAGCAAATTTTAAAATTTTTAAAGCTCATGTTATTCTTTTATATGTGATATCATGTATAGTAGGACAATTCTAGAACTTACTTTTGTTATCCATTTTGAGACCATATTTGTTAAATTAGAAGAATGACATGATAAAGACACTTAGATTAAACAACTTGCTTTAGCCTATTTCTTTGATAATTACCATACCCATAATTTTTCTCTTTAGGAATAAACAAGTTAAGCCTTAGCCTTTTTCATATATTAATCTTTATCCTATTTTTTGAAGACTTTTTTATTGTTTTAAACCTTGAAGGTTATTTACATTATTTACTTGTTTAAGATTTGAAATTCTTAAAAGGTCTGTTATTTCTTTATTATGGTACTGAATGCTTGAATTATTATGTTCATCAAAAAAGGAGAGAAAAAAGAAAAAAATATATAGTACCAATGGATTTACAATGAAAGGACCTATATATAATTGTAAACAATTCTTAAAATATATTGTATGGTAAATTTCCTTCAATTTAACCCTTTTATTAACCCAATCATACCTTACCTAAGCCCCATTACAACCTTTATTAAAAACCTTTGGATTTTTTTTTCTAGTTTATACATAAGTGGTGGAGATGTGATTTTTTTGCAAGCCTATGGTAAGAGTTCGATTATACATTAATTGAGAGTCTTAATATTTTTCACCCTAAACACTTGAGTGCAATGAGTTGCATTTTAGTTAGGATGTAAAGATTAATGCTTTTGACTTCAATGAGATTATGATGTGATTACTATTAATATTGCTTAGAAAAGTTAATTTTAGGATAATTTGATTCTACTTGTATGTTAATATGATTTAATATGATATGATGATGTATAGTATGAATGGACATATTGAAATTGATAATGAATTGTTGTTGAAAAATTTATAATTTTGATTATGGTTTGCTTAAGGACAAGCAAAAGCTTAAGTGTAGGGATATTTGATAGATGAATATTTGACTATATTTTTACATCCATAGTTAATGCATGTTGCTTGATATTTTATACTTTTGTCATATATTTGGCACTTAATTTACTTCAAGTGCTTTCATATGTGATAATTGCCTTCATAGACTTAAAGAAGAAGACTTCGGACAAAACAAAAGCATAAAACAAAGATTTGATGCATAGAAGGGATACATGATCATGCAACAGGTCGTGCACTTCACTTCGTCGTGCAATTTCATAATTTTTGCCATTTTGGTTATGCATGGTCTTGCAATAGGTCATGCACTTCTCTCCATCGTGCAATTTCATGATTTTTGGGCATTTCATCACCGTGCATCAGCCTGCGCATCTCCGAGAATCCTAAATTTCACCATAAAAAGATGTTTTGGGGGCAGATAAAGAGAAATAGGTATTCAAGGTTGATTCCAGATGTGGAGATCATTTTCAATGGGCAATTTTGATCCAGAGAAGTAGAAAACATGAAGAAATCATTGAAAGATCCATCGAAATACAAGATCAAACCTCTACATTGCAAGAATATTCAATAGAAGACAATCAGAGAGCTTTAGAATTATGAACCCATTGTTTTCAATTAATTTTCCTTTCTGTGTATGTTTGATTTTGTGTTTGGTAATGTGTAACTAAACTTCTTGTTAATATTTAGGTTAGATGAACCCTATATTGATACTTTAATGTTTTTTTTCTTTTATTAATGTAAATGGTTTGATTATTATATTATGATCCAATTATGTGTTTACAAATGTTCTAAGAGACCTGGGAATATTAGTTTATAATTTGATTTCATATGTAAAGATTGAGAAATCTTAGGTTTGAATAGATATATCATAACTGGAAAGAGTTAAATGTAACCCTAGAGATAGGTTGATATAATAGGTTGATATAAATCTTTCGGATTAGGTTCAACCTAATAGAGGGATTTATAAATTGGTACATCCTATAAACTTTAACCTAAGTAATTTGGTTAAAAACCTTAGCATTAGTTGTTAATAGACTTAAGGTCAGTTATTAGCATACCATAAGAGTCTCCATGGTCCAATAAATTAACAAAACAATTGCATGATAAAAGATCAATTTGTTAAAGGTTTTAGGGGGATTCGAAACCTAGATACTAATTTCTAATATCAATAGTTTCTAAGTGATTTCCATTGTCTTTATGTTCATTATTGTTCCCTATTTTATTTTAATTGTTTAAGTTTTTATTTCTTTTAATTAAAAAATAAAATCAGTTCTTAGGCTAGATAATAAGGGAAGGGTAATTACTAGTATTCTTCGTCTTCGTAGGATCGACCCATACTTGCTGATACTAGCTATAGTTATGCCATGAACTTGCGGTTATTACAATATTGACTAACTCACAAAAAATCAATCAATAGTCAATTGTTAAGTGGAGCTCAGGGAGTGGACATAACTAAGGGTTATTTGACCAAACTATTCTAAATTAATTTTTCTCTCTTTTCCTACTCTTTTTAACTATTATTATGAATGCTTTATGATTGTTATATATGAAGTTTTCATAACCATTTGTCAAAGTAGGTAATTCATTCATCATTTTTAAAATAAAGCAAAAAGTAGACACATATAGTTTACCCCCTCTCATATGCCATCTAAAGACTAATGATTTTATCTCTTTTTTCATCAAATTGATTTTTATTATTCAAAGTTTGTCATGACTATAAACAACTAGAAGTGTATTTCCATATTTGATCCAAATCATATTACTTAAATGGATTAACAAAACTTAAAACTTCTTTATCTAAACAAGACCTACAACAAAGAACTTTATAGAATTTCTTTTATAATTCTTCTTAATAAAATGATCAATTACCATAGAATATATTTCATATATGAGCTTGTATATTATATTTTTTAGTAAATTTTATTAGATTACAATTTACAACATATTAATTATCTCTTTAAACTTATAATATAACTCAAATTTTACCCAACTACATCATTAAAATTTATAATAGAAGGTTGATCTTTAGGAGATAGAACACAAACAAAGCATATTTCATTTATATTTTACAAATACAAATATCATAAAAGTGGAAGTCATAACAATTCAATATAAAGTATTTGGTTATCAGAGATTATGTTTTAAAAGAAAGAAATTCATCATCGAGCATATCAATTATGAGGTCATGATAACTCATCACATGAATAAAAGTTTCATGACATATTCATAAAAGGATCATGTATAAAATATGAGATTTTCTAGTTGATTATATTTAAGTTTGGACTTTTTACTTTGTTACATTAAGGATGATAAAGTTTTTCCATGTATAGTTTATTGTTTTATCTTATTTGGTATAGCCTAAATGAAATAACATATATGTTTCTTATTCATAGTCAAAGTTCTCAATTTGTTTTTGCTTTGATATTGTAATGCATAAAAGGAAATATTCAGACTTTTAAGTTATATGAATTTTCATATTAATAAAATTTTAAATTGAGAATATATTAATTATCTCTTTAAACTTATAATATAACGCAAATTTTGCCCAACTACATCATTAAAATTTATAATAGAAGGTCGATCTTCAGGAGATAGAACACAAACAAAGCATATTTCATTTATATTTTACAAATACAAATATCATAAAAGGTCATATTAATCAGTGTAAGGCATGTATAATATGTCTCAAAATAAAATTACTAGAATATATAAACACAAAAAGGGTTGTAATGATAATAATATTTTAGTTGAAACAAATAACCCTTTTAATGTCCAAATTTCAACCTCAGAGAATTTCCAATCTACAAAAAGGAACAACATAAGAGGAAGTATAGATGACTTAGCCAAAAGAGTTTGTTTTAATAAAGAAAATCATTTTAAAAAGTTTATATATGGACTAAAACAAGCTTAAAATTTTATAGTGTTATAAACACTTATGGTTTCAAGAAAAATATTATTAGTCGTTGTATATACCTTAACATTAGTAGGAGCAAATGTTTATTTCGGTCCTATATGTAAATGATATACTATTTGCAAACTAGAATTTGAGTTTGTTATGTAGTACTAATGATTTTCTGTCTCAAAACTTTGAAATGAAAGCTATGAATGAAGCCTCTTATGTAATTGGAAAATAAATTCGTAAAGACAAATTTAACAAAACATTAGGATTATCTTATAAGCTTACACTAAAAAAGTTTTGAAGAAGTTTAAGGTGAGCACATGTTCATTATTAATATCACCCATTGTCAAAGGAGAAAATTTAGCCAGGGTTAGTTTCCAAAGAGTATATTAGAAAAAGAAGTAATGAAGGATATACCATATGCATCTGCGATAACTTAATGTATGCATATATTTGTACAAGACCTAACATTGCATAAGTAGTAAGAATATTAAGAAGATACTAAAGCAACTAGGATTTAAGCATTGAACAGGAGCTAAAAAAGTTTGAATATCAGGAAGATACTAAAGCAATCAGGGTTTAAGCATTGAACAAGTGCTAAACAAGTTCACATACAAGCATTCAATTTTATTGGTGATAGGTTATTTAAATTCATATTTTTTTGAAGGAAATTTAAATTCATATTTTATTAATACAAAGATAGTAAAAAATATGCATCATGATATACTTTTCTACTTATTAGGGGTGCAATCTTATAAAGAAGTACTAAATAGACTATAGTTGTCTCATCCATTATAGAAACAAAGCTTATAGCTTGTCATGATGCTATAGTATAGATGTTATAGTTAAGGAATTTTGTCACATATTTAAGGGTTGCTTATAGTTTTAACACGACAATTTAAAATTTACTGGGATAACTCATCTATAGTAGTCTTCTTAAAAATAATAAAAGTGGAAGTCATAAAGGAACAATTCAATATAAAGTATTTGGTTGTCAGAGATTATGTTTTAAAAGAAAGAAATTCATCATCGAGCATATCAATTATGAGGTCATGATAACTCATCACATAACTAAAAGTTTCATGACATATTCATAAAAGGATCATGTATAGAATATGAGATTTTCTAGTTGATTATATTTAAGTTTGGACTTTTTACTTTGTTACATTAGGGGTGATAAAGTTCTTCCATGTATAGTTTATTGTTTTATCTTATTTGGTATAGCCTAAATGAAATAACATATATGTTTCTTATTCATAGTC
>JANIHZ010000208.1:51594294-51609718 GCA_027478365.1 Erythroxylum rufum | reverse complement strand
ATGTGGGCCAGATAAGCCTCACATCCTCCCTGCATCAACCTTAATGCACTCATGAAGGATATCATCCTAGCTGGCACTGCCTGACTAACTCCTCTGAATACTACCCTCGGCTAACCAGGAGATTCCAGTACTACCTCCTTGATGTAGCAGTTCATGATGGCCCTATGGGCAGTAAGCCAATCTATGCCTAAGATCACATCTATCTCCTTCAACTGCAGTACTATCAGGTCTGCCTCTAACACTGCTTGATCAATCCTAATCAAGCACCCCATGCAAACCTCTCCTATAACTATAGTACTGCCTAGAGGTGTACTCACCTCTAGCCCAAACTGTAGCAACTCCCTGTCACAATGTAATCTACATGCCAAATGCGGTGCGATAAAGGAGTGTGTGGATCCTGGATCTAGTAGTGCAAATGCCTCCAAATCATAAACAAGAAGTACACTTGCAAGCACATCTAGTGAGTCTTGGGCCTCCTACCAGATTATAGCATAGACCCTAGCATGAGATTGTGGTCGGCTGCCCTGTCCCTCAGGCCAACTCCCAACTCTTCCTCTATCTCTCCCTCGGCCTCTCTGTCCAGATCTACCACCTCTGCTCTGTTGAACTGTAGTATTACTCCAAGATCGCCCGATGACAACAATATGAGTCTCCAAAGTAGCTGGACAATCTCTAATCTGGTGGTCTATGGAGCCACATTTAAAACAAGCCCCAAACACTCTCCGACACTCTCCACCATGCCTTCTCTCACAATACTCACAAATTGGAAGCCGATTCTGTCCTGTACCCCTTCCATTACCAGTCTGTGAAAACCTGCCCCTTTGCCCAAATCCTGACTACCTGGATCCACCTGAGGATCTGTATGGTCTATTATGGCACTTATTGAAGCTCCTACTAGAACTTCCCTGACTCTCACTAGGCCTCTTTCCTCTGGAACCTTGCCCAGTCTCTGCTTGTTTCTCCTTCATCAACTGTTCAATTCTAATTAAGGCAGCTCTCAACTCAGTGAAAGTGCCCATATCTGACCTCGCCAACCTTATTCTGATCTCCATACTAAGTCCATTCTCAAATCTCCTGCACTTGTCTTCTTCTATAAGGATCAGAGCAGTAGCATAACCCATCAATTCATTAAATCGGACCTCATAGTCTGCTACTGACATCTTGCCTTGCTTCAATTCCAAGAACTTTTGTATCTTCATGTCCAAGTAGATCTTAGGCATGTAATTGTCTCTAAAGACTCTCAGAAAGTCTTCCCAGTTCAATTGATAAGGCCTGGTGGCACTGTCTGGAACTGTCTTCCACCACTGGTAAGCTGGGCCCTGCAGTAATGATACTGCATAGTCGAACCTCTAATCAGGCTTGTAGTCCATCTGAACGAACTCTCTCTATCCTCTCTAGCTATACCTTAGCCTCAACAGGGTCTGTGCTTCCATAGAATTCCACAACTCCTTGCTTCTGTAGCCTATCATACCTCCTCTCCCTTTTGTCAAAAACTTTAGGAGGAAACCCCTCAGATCGAGGTACCGAGGACTCTCTACTGGCTCCTACGGATCCTTGGTCAGCTGGTTAATCAATCTGATCACTTAGAGCTTATGGCCTATAACAAATAATGACTTCAATCATTATCCGTATTTTTCACGATATTTCATGCTTGCCATTCCTATATGTCCTAACAGATGCCAAACCATACTCTGATACTACCTAAATGTAGTGCCCTCTTACCTAAGTATCCGCACCTGGGCGCTCAGAGGTTGTTCCGGCACATATCCTAGGATAAGGGCACTCTACGTTCCAACGCTACACACACTTCATATGGCATGGTAATGTAATCACTTGTAATGCATCAGAAGAAATCTACAAATCCTTTTTTTCCATTTCATAACCACCGAATGTCTACATTGTCTTTCAGTAAGCTCTATATGTACACTCACAAAATTTAATATAGGAATACTATATAGAAGAGGAAAATACATCAAATCTATTTAAGCCACCCAAAAATCCCAGCTGACAGACATTTGAGCCGTGACTTCTCGTGCCAAACCACAGTCTACAAGGCAGTAGAGCCCTTCAGCAGCTAGAGTCGTCTCTCGGTCCTGAAAAGATAACGTTTAAATTTTGATGAGTTTTGTGAACTCAATGAGTGAACCATTATTGATGAATTCATCGGATCTTATACACATATCACATTTTACATAATTACACAATTTATGAATACATTTATTGTTAGATATTCACATATCATGGCATGTCACACACGCATTCAATATCACCTTGCTGATCATAGTATTGCATGCATGAGACTCGTGTTCATTCTTGTTGTTGTTGTGATCGAGTGCCAATCACTTATAAAAATACTGGTCTATAGGGCTCAGTCAAAATAGAGTTCACAGAGCATAGCTCTATGTACAGAAACAGAGTTCACGGAGAAAAGCTCTACGTGCAGAATCAGAGTTCAAGGAGCAAAGCTCTAAGTGGAAGCGTTTCAAACTGGCTACCCAAGTCACAACACCTTTATCTGAGCATGCATTTTATGAAATGCATCACATACTAATCATGTCATATCGCATATGATGTTAAATCAGAAACTCACATTCATCGAACCTAAGTCCGACATTCAACTTTCATAAGAATACACATAACATACAGATCAAAGCACTTCTAATACATGCCCAACTATTATACTCCTCGGACTTCAAGTCCGTAAAATCAGAATTAGATCACAACATTCCAATAATATGGAAGTTTAAACAAATCAAACACCGTTCAGAACAAATCAATCCTAAGAAGAAATCTAGGTTAACTTACAAGTTGCTCCTGAAGTTAATGCCTGGAAAATCCGGTAACGTCTAGAGGTTAACGTTCCAGTTGCCCCTCTATAACAAATAATATACACAATATCACAATTTGAACCATCATAAGTATTCGATAATGCATATGCATGGCATGAATTATGTATAATGCATGTTCATGATAATCTCGGGTACTATCCATCACAAAATTGATCTCATATCGAAACTCATCTAAGCATAATTTATACTTAGGTTTATGTCTCACTAAAACCACTAATTTCACCATTCATTTCTCATTGAATCACTTCAGTCTTTTCCAAAACACCCCTTTTGGGTCTACTGTTCACATACAAACAGAACGTGAAACTGAGATAATTAAGTCAAACTTTCTTCTTTCTTACTTTTGCATTGTCTTACTTTACTTCGTCTTACTTTCTAGTCTTCTTACTTTTCGTTCGTCTTAGTTTTGCATCGTCTCACTCCGCTTCATCTTACTTTCCATTTGTCTTAGTTTTGTATCGTCTCACTTCGCTTCGTCTTACTTTCCATTTGTCCTAGTTTTGTATCGTCTCACTTCGCTTTGTCTTACTTTCCATTCGTCTTAGTTTTGTATCATCTCACATTGCTTTGTCTTACTTTCCATTCTTCTTAGTTTTGTGTCGTCTCACTTCGCTTTGTCTTACTTTTCATTCATCTTAGTTTGTATCGACTCACTTCGCTTCATCTTACTTTCCATTCGTCTTAGTTTTGTATCGTCTCACTTCGCTTCGTCTTACTTTCCATTTGTCTTAGTTTTGTAGCGTCTCATTTCGCTTCGTCTTACTTTCCATTCGTCTTACTTTTGTATCATCTCGCTTCTCTTCGTCTTACTTTCCATTCGTCTTAGATGAATAGTAACTAAGACAATAGGATGAATAGTAACTTCGTCTTACAACTTTGTCTTAAAACTTCGTCTAGAAACTTTGTTTTACTACTTCGTCTTACTTTTGCACTCTCTAGAACTTCTCCACTTATAAAGATTATAACTTCCAACTCCAATGTCCCAAAATTTTCATACTATGTACCATTGGAAAGATAAAAGAAAGATCTACAACTCTCAAGAAGGCATGTTTGCCAAAATCTATCTAGATTAAATCTAGATTTTCTCCCGAAGTCAGAACATGAATTTTACAATCAACTCCCAATGTCCTGCACCAGTTCTCAACTTCAAGACAAATTTTAAGGTTCTTAGAGATAGAATTGAAATTCCATGTCTTCATAAGAAATATAACCATATGTTTCTTGTTTAATCCAAATCAAGAATCATCTCGTTTGGATAACTAGAAAAACGTTGTGGCTAAAAGACTGAAGCATACTCAGTGAACATTTTCTAGATTTTCAAACCTTCAATATTTTACAACACCTAATTGCTCATAATCTTTGAAGACACTAAATTAACACTATAACCAAATTTTTCATCCTCAACACATAGTATTTATGAACACACACGTAAATGCCATTTTCCATACAAATGATAGTAACTTATCAAAATTTATTTCATAAATCCCCAACTTTAAAGGATTTATTCACTACTTACCTGCTGAAAACTCCAAAATCTTCAAGCCCTAAACTCCACACGATTTTCGTACTTCACTGAATACAATGACCAACTTCTGGTTTTTTCTTAGGGTAGAGGACACAAATGGCAAAGTGAGTTTAGTGTAGGAAAGGAAAAGTATAGCAATCTCTTAGAGGGTGTTTGATGGAAAACTCTGTGTATGGGAAGAAAATTTGAAGAAGATGATAATAAAGAAGGGACTTAGACATGACTTAACCTGTCAACTCTCAAAGTACAAAAAGCCTAAGTGACACTTGTCACTTTCCTAATACCTAAGCTCTAACTTAGTTTCTTTTAAACTAATTCCCTTAAACTTTCATCTTTCCAATCCAACTATCTCCAAATCTTCATTTGATTTCTTTTCCCTCTTTTTTTTTTCTAAAAATTTCCAAAACTTATTCCTAAATCCACCAGAATTCACAAATACCATATTCTACTAACCAATAAAATTCCGATATGGTAAATTTCCAATTTCACAAAAATAATACAACTCAAACCAATTATACCCGAAATTATTCATGAATGCATGTACAATTATTTTCATGTACAACAACTTCACTATTTATATGTATATCTATGACAAATTATTTATGAACATGGAATTGCATCTCTAACTCTCGTTAATCACTTACATTTACCAATCTAACCCTCCCACAAGTAATGGGATGTTACAACTCTCCCCTCTTTAAAAAAATTTCGTCCTCAAAATTCTTACCTGTTTGCTCGAACAGGTGGGCATATTGCCTCCTCATATGCTCCTCTATTTCTCATGTTGCTTCTTCAGTTGAGTGGCTCCTCCAAAGGACTTTTACCAATGGAATGACCCTGTTCCTCAACTGCTTAATCCGCGATCCCACAATCTTGATCGACTCCTTAACATAGTTTAAATTACTAGCAACCTCAATCTCCTAAGCCGGTATCATATATGTCGGATCCGATCTGTATCTTCGGAGCATACTCACATGAAATACATTATGCAATTGAGACATCTCATTCGGTAAAGCCAACTTATAGGCCAAAGGTCCTATCTTTTTAATGATCTCATTAGGACCAATGTACCTAGGGCTCAACTTGCCCTTTTTACCGAATCTCAAAACTCCTCTCCAGGGTGATACTCTCAAGAATACTCTATCTCTCACACTGTACTCTATATCATGTCGATGTTAGTCCAGATAACTCTTCTGCCTATCCTGAGCTGCTTTAATTAGGCCTCGGATCAACTAACACTTGGCGTGGTTTTTGAATGTTAAGGAAATTGGGAAAAATACCTAGTTATGAAAATCGTGAAATCACTAACTTAAAGGATAAAGTTTATAGGTGACATGATTTCATTTGTGTCTTAAATTGCAACACCACATTTTTTTTGAAAAAAAATTATAGCAAATTGAATGAAAACAAAAGACTAAAATCATCTCATACAAGAATGAATAAAATAGAAGACATGGGCAGAAAAATAGAAAATTACTAGTGTAAGTATTATGACATCATTAGACTGATTTTAACTTCTAACATCGACAATAAATCTAACTCTTTTCCAGCCAGGAGAGACACCACACCAATACCCTTCTACTTCCTTAGAACTAAGCTTTTCTTTTTTGCTCTTCCTTCTCCTTTAATACTAGGTTATGCTTGCCCATTTGCAATCTTCATGTTTCCATCTTTTGCTTAATGAACTACAATTTCAGCAATTCCATCAACAAACCATAGCATAAGAACAATTGAGGAAGTATCTTAAGCATTGTTAGGAAAGTGGCATGTCAATTACCCCTTTAAAACATAATACAATAGAAAAGGCAAAAGGTACAATTTGTCCCACAATATTTCACAAAATGTCTAAATTAGCCCCTATATTATATACATTACCAATTCACCTATAACATTTATAAAATAAAATAAATAAAACCCTAAGGTGTCACTTTATTAGGTTTTAGTTAGTTGAATGTGACAGTCCCGTTACAAGGGGACATATGGTCTGTTAGATAAATTAATATGCTATGTGATAGTTGGCGTGTCCTATACTTTTTATATTTTATTTCATTTTATAAGTTTTTAGTTTTTAAAATTTTAAAAATAAAAAATGTATTTACTTTTTTAAAATTATCTTCGATTTGGGAGGTTTAGCATATAATGCAAAATGATAAACAACATTTCACTATATTACATTATAAACTCTTCTTCCAAACAACATTTCACTATATTACATTATGAACCCTTCCATCTCGCCCAAACAACAATATTCTAATATTACATCTATTGACATTTCATTTCATTATAAACCATTATATTCCATACCATTACAGTCCATTCTATTAAAAACTTTACGTCTAATCAAACATAACCTTAATCTTCAATTTCATTAAAACTTAACTAACCCCTAATCACAAATATCATAGAGGAGTTACAGTCAGGCAGTTTGAATAGGTTAGGTAATCCCATCTTTTGCCTTTTTAATTTTTTTTTCTTATTTTTGTCTAAGAATGAAGTATTATGTGTATGTTTATAAGATCTTCTATTGTTGTCTACAACAAAAGAGATAGTAGAGGAAGGTTGTCCCCTTATGGTCCCTTGTGTTTTATATCATAAAATCAAGGTTCATCGTCCTTTATGTTTTGTTTTATTCAATATTTTTTGACAAAATTAGGCACATGTATGCTTAATAACCGTAGAGAGAGGAGAAATTTCATTCCAGTAGGAATTTTTATGCATAAATTTGTAGTTTCCTTTATAAAATTGGGAATAGTAGTTAATTAAGTCAGGAATTCCATAAATATATATCTTCTTACTATAAATTAGAAATTTGTTTGCATGAAATAAAAGTTTGATACATTGGGTATTTATTATCCTATGATAATTGTTCCTCTAGGTTGGTTTTAAATTGTCCTATCATATTATAATTTCACTTACAAATTAGAAGAAGGCTAGCATCTTTGTAATTTTGCTAATTATTAGGCACTCTAGTTAGACTACTATTTAAATATTTTGATTATAACTTCCTTCACTATTTTTTAACAGTCAAATCAACTCAAACATCAGTTTTCATGAAATAGAAGCATGTAATCTTCTTGAATGATTAGTTTAGTATAGAAACATTTAGATTATGTCATAAATCAACATATGTTTAGGAGAGAGTAAATATTAACACAATTGCTCCTAAAATAAGGCTCTTTGCACTTTTGACTCTTAATTGTCACTCCTTGAAATCTCTTTTCCATATGAAATTTAATGGCATGTCTTACAATTATTTAAGGTAAAAGAAAAAATATAAAGAGAGGAACATTATAAAAAAAACCAATTAAAAAACCCATCCGATATAGTCAATTCAACCGTAAAACCTTGAACTATCTAACTTTTCAGTTCAGTTTTCAACTTTCCGGTTGGAGTAACTTAATAACTATTGTTGTTAAAAATTAATAAATTAATTAATTAATTATTCAATTTTTCTAAATTAATAATTTCTTATAAACAAAAATAAATCAATTAATTTTCATTTAACAATTTCTTTTTTCAATTAAACTTCAAATTCTTTAATAATTAAGGACAATCTCTTTCAATCGTATTTTAAATTCTTTAATTTTATTTAATCTTTACCCAGTTTTATGACGATCTAATACCAATTGAACCTTTTAAACCTTAAACCCCTTGTCTTACAAGTTTATCTTTTGGTCCAATTTTTAAAGCATTAAAAAAATCATCTTAATCAATATCCACCTATCGTACAATTACAAACCAAGAGTTTCAATTAACAACACTTCATAACTAGTTTAAATGTAATTTCGAAAATGTGACAACCTTATGTAGGATAAATTTATAATTTCTCAAAGGTTAGTACAACAACATTTAACCAACTGCATGATCTTTGGAAAATGTCCTTAATATATTTTGGTTAGTGAAAATCTCTATAATCAAGTTTTCATCTTTGTGTATAACATCCTTGTACATCACCAAATTGAAAGAAGTTCTCCTACCCATTTCATAGGAAATAACATAATACACCTTTTGATTTTTAGAATTAGATCATTAAAACACATATTCTAGGGAATATTTCCTTGGAATCTTGTAAATAGATATCATGTGAAAACCAATACCCTATGTTTTTTTTCATTATATCTTTCATTAGTTAGGAACATTATAAAAGAGAAAATCAAGAAAACCAATTGAAAGTTCTTTTTTTGGTCCTTGCTCTTCTACATTACTTTGGTATATGTACGAATGTGAAAATTGGAAAATTGGAAACACCTTCATCTTCACCAATGCCAAGTGGCAACTTGATTTTGTTATTATAGAACTCTTACATGTCATTGTATAGTTTATAATTATTGAAAATTTTATGAATTATTTGCTTAAGCTTTTTATTCCCTTGTTATAAGCTTCTTTTAATGTTGTATGTTAGGTAGTTCATTACAATAAGCACAACATCAATATTATATTCTATAGTTTCTAATTATAGATTGACTTAGCATTTTCATAACCAAGGTAAACTTTAGAAGAAATTAATTATTTTAGTGTAGTAATTATAGGGTGAAATTGTCATTCCTTATTGGCATTAACAAATAAGAGTTCACATGAATGGTTATATTATGGACTATATTGCTTAAGCAACATGTTTTTTAAGCATATGTTATTTTATGATATTATAGATTGATTTATTTTTGTTTATGGCTGTAAATGGAAAGGCTAGTATAAGGGTATTTGGTGGTGGAAATTTTAATTAGGAATGTACACTAAAGTATATAAGTGAGGCACACGAAAATTTTGACAATATGGACCTATGAGTATGTGAGCCGAGGAGGTATCTAAAATGGACGATATATTATGCTACACAAATAGTGATAGTATATGAGATTTGATTCTTAAAAAGGGGTTAGATAATGGTTTGAAGAGGTTAGAGTCCAATTAAAGTGCCTTGAATTTGATAAAATTGTTAGAGGTGCACGTTATAATTTATATTTCTTTAGGTCATATTGTTAAACCAATACCATTCACACCTATGTTAATAGGGTAACACAATTAGCATAAAATTGAGATTTTTATTGATTCACAAGTTGATACTAGTGCTGGTGTTGATTTGGGATATATTGGTGTTGATTTGGAAGGTGAGTTAGGAGATGTTGGTGTCAATTTGGGAGGTGATTTAGATGTTAGTGCTGATTTGGGAGATAATAGTGTTGATTTAGGAGGTGATTTGGGAGATGTTGGTGTTTATTTGTGAGGTGATTTGGGAGATGATGGTATTTATTTGGGAGGTGAAATTGATATTGGTGTTGATGTTGATGGTGGTGTCAATTTAGGAGGTGATATGAGAGATGTTGTTGTTAATTAGGGAGCTGATATTGGTTTCGATGTTGATGTTGATATTGATGTTGATGGTGGTGTTACTTTAGGAAGCGATGTGGGAGATGTTGGTGATGTTGATGTTGATGTCAATAGTGGTGGTGGTGGTGGTGGTGGTGATTTGGATGATGGAGGTGATTTGGGAGATAAGGAATTAACTAGTGGCTCTGAATTGAGTGATTATGGTGATTTTGTTTTAGGTGATCCTGATGGAGGTGATTTTGAGTGTTGTTTATCAAAATATGACTAACAAAATTTAAATGATTCTAACTAAGATTTCGACATTAGTATTGATACAAGTTATGATACAAAATACATCTTCTCTTGAAAACCTATAAGTTTCTTAACTATTAATGAAAATCGTAGTGTTGAAGAACTAGATGCAGCTCTATCATGACCTAGTCAAACTAATAAACATGCTCCTAGTGTTGTTTCAACTGAATGGTTATTAGGGTTGGTGTTTGGTAGTGTAAAATGCTTTAAATATGTGACTGCCAATTATACGACTGCAATGGGATATGACTTAAGGTTTAAAAGGAATAAAGTAAAAAGGATAAGATATTCTTACTCCCAAGGCTGTCCATTTGAGCTATAAACTTCATTTGACAAAAAATATAAATGCTTTAAACTCAAAGCCAGAGCATGCATGTAATCTAACCAATTAGCTAGGCTGGTCACATCTAATTTCACTATAAAACATTACAAGGGAAAATCCTAAATAAGCCAAGCATTAAAATTAAAAAAAAGGTTGAAGAATGTAAGGAGAAACTTTTTTTTAAGTAAGGGAGAAACTAAATTTATCAGTTAATTCCAGTATAAGCAAGTATAAAAGGAGAAAGTTTCTTAAAGGAAAAGCAAAAGAGCATTATAATGAATATGGAAAGTTTTATAGTTTCAAATATTCCTAAGTTAAAAGAAATGATTCCAACTTTTATAACCAACCTTCAACTTATAAGGTATGAAAATATGTTAGTGTTCAAAAGAATGAATATACGTTTTGATGTTATAAAGAAAAGGTGGAAGAAGTTACAACCTATAATTGATATGGATGAATGTTTTGTAAAGACAAAATACTATATATAACTTCCAAGTGCCATAGGAATTGATGGCAACCGAAGAATTGTATCCCATTACATAGGCAATTGTTAAGTTGGTGAATATTGAGAATTAGACAAGGTTTGTCAAATAGTTAGCCATTTATTTATAGCTTGGAGATGGTGAAGGAATCACAATGGTCCATAATGGTATCAAGTCACCTAAATATTTACAATGGAAGACCACTATGTTTGGATGCTACCATTACTAATATTAAACATATAGGATGGGTTTGTGTAATGATAAATATTAAACAAGAACTCCCTAATACAATCCCCTTTATGAAGATTGGCACTAATGATAAAATAAGGGAAGCAAAAGTGGGAGTCAGATGTCAGTGGAAATTGTCTATAAAGGAACAAAAAACTAGAAACCTATATGTATAATTTTTAACATAGGTGAGTATAAAGAGCTAAAAAGCAAAGAAAGAGAGGAAAAAATGTTTACTACTATTTCAGCTGCTCTAGTTACATCAACATAAGTAATCAAAGCTAGAACTTATGAAAATATTAGGGATAAATATTCCTAAAGTACTTAAACTTTTAGGAATTTTTCAAACTAGTACTCAAGCTTATAAGAGAGGCTTATGAAGATGATCTTTTGTGTGGTTGGGATTTGATAGGAAGAAAACTAAGAGAGGCTCGATTGGTTTAAATCAAGGACTTTTATGATGCTTATGAAGATGATCTTTTAGTGTTGGGATTTGATAGGAAGAAAACTAAGAAAGGCTCGATTGGTTTAAATCAAGGACTTTTATGATGCTTATGAAGATGATCTTTAACTCTTTCTTGAACCTAAATTTAATAGCTTAAGTATGACAAACACGCTCATAATCTAATCCTAAAGAAAGCAAAAGCTTGTAGAAAACTCATAAAAGTCGATCCATTAGGTCTTAGGCTTTGAGCCACCAACTTAGTAAGTAGCTCCATAAACAAAACTCGATAAGTATTATCTCTAACATACGCTAAAATTAGTGTATTATAGGAAATAAGATTCTTATGGCGTAGTCTATCAAATAGAAATTGAGCATCTATGAGAGATATATTGAGAGAAGATTGTTACCAAGATATAAAGACTATGGAAAACTAGGTCAGGTTATGGTGGTTAGTATCAGAGAACAGAGCTAACACACTTCCTTGAGTGAAGTAGCAGTAGTGTATCTCTATATTATGGTTCATAAACTCCGAGTGGTGGTCATATAATTAGTGAAACTATATTATCGCCAGTCACTATCTAAAACAAAATGTTTTAAGATGGTTGTCGATTCCTTATCATACCTTAGAGAATGCCAAAACTTTACCTAATTTGCCAACTAATTAAAAGTTGCCTCCTATCAAACCTAACCAATTCTTTATCTTCTTATGTTTTCTATTTTAACTATTTATGAACTAAGGATTGATGATTGAATCTGAGTGATGAATCCTAGTCCAAGGAATAAGGGGCGATTTACGATAGAGTAAGAGAAGAGTCTTCTTATCGCTCTTTCTCATATTCTCATCTTTTAGTTCTCGAGCTGATAAAGATTGGAATCACTTCAAAAGGTCTTGATTTCTTTCATCCCAGCACCAATGCCTAATTCAAACAAGGGAAACTAAAAATTTAGGAAATTTAGGTATATGGGTGGTGGGCATTTAGGTTATTAAGTATGTTTATAGGTCATTCAGATTGAGTTATAGGTATGCTTAGTTGGCTACTATTTTTTCATGTGGACACCTACATATCATGGACAACAAAAACTATGTTAAACAAATCAATGAATTATTAAGGAAACTAACATTTTGAAATGAATTAAGGTTTTAAAAAATTGGTCAATTAATTTAAATTTTTAAAAACTTAGACACTGGATTAAAAAAAACCCCAAATTTTTGGGCACTTTAGGATTAGTTATCCTAAAATATTCTTGCACAGGCCCAACTAGCAGGCACCTCTTCTCCCACTTTAATAAATAAAAGCCTTACCTTTGCAAGTAGTAACACACCAGGGCATGCCAATGTTTAGAGCAAATTGTCTTAGCTTCTTGAGGCCCTAAAAGGAAAAACCTCCTTAGGATAAACACTATCAAGCTATTGTTTAAGAATCCTAGACCACTAATCCCTTAAAGGAAAAGCCTAAGGAGACTAAAGGAAAGAACATAAAGGAGAGAATAAAAAAACACATCTCTCAGCTCCAATGATCCCCTGTAAAATGGAATGGGATCTAAACCTAAAGAAGAAGATTTGGTGGAAAGGCAAAGACTAAGGCTTTTGGCCACTTATTAGAATCCTTCTTATTATCAATCTTCGCATAGAATATTAGGGGGCTGAATTGCCTTAAAAATTAGAGATGCTATACAATTTTTTTAACAAGAGGATTATTTTTATTATTGGTCTACTAAAGACAAAATTAAAGTTAGATTCCTCAAATAATAAGCTTTGGTTTTTGAAGCAAAGTTGGTCACTAATCATTAACTATGATAACCACTTCTATAGAGATATTATAGTTGCTTTTGATTCTTATAAATTCAAGGTTTCACTCATAGCCAAATCAATATATCTATGTTAATATATATGCTTGATCCAAGGAAAATCTACATTACTTTTACTTATGATAATTCTAGAGAATTCACTTATAAAATAAGTTGCTCTAGGAGGGATATGGCTCATCTGATACTTAGATCTTGCTAAAAGAATTCAACACCATTATTTATCTCATAGAAGCTAAAGGAGAAAGGCATAATACCCTATGTCACAGTGAGGATCTAAGGAAGTGTATCAACACTCTTAGATTGATAGACCTAAACTTTGATAGGAAATGGTTGATAAGAAAAAAATAGATAGGCCTTAGTCAACTGAGCTTGGAAATGCAAATTTTATTTAACCAAAGATGCTTTTTCCATTTACCTAAGCTTTGATCATACTTTAATTTGAATAAACAATTTACTAAAAAGAACCTAGATTACACTCCTTTTAGATTCCATAACCTATAAGTGAATATACTAGGATGTGAAAATTCTGTAAGAAGAGGACTTGAGTAAGGGATACAGAGCTATAAAGCTTTCAAGTGTATAACGAAACTTGATTAACAAAAGCTAAACTTAAATCCCTTAACCAATATAAGAATTTCAGCATAAGTATGGACATCTAAAAGATTAGAGAAACTCTAATTCATCTTCAATTGGATGTTAATACTAATCCCAAAAATGAGTTATTAAAGACCATATAGAAACAAACACTTAGCTCCTACACTTAAGCCCTTAGTAATCACTACTCTCTACTCAAGCAAAAGTAGAGAATCTAGTAGTTAGAAAAAGGGGACATAAACACCAAGTTTTTCTATAATGTTATTGTTTTTAAGAGGAATTATAACAAAATCTCCTCTTAAAGATCAAAATAAAGAGCTAATATAGAAAAAGGAGGATTTGCTCATTAAGATACATTATTACTTCCAAAAATAGTTAGGTGATGCCACCAACCCGTCTTCTTATTTGTAGATACATAAAGCTTTTATCACTCAAAAAAATCACTATATATTAAGAAGAGGAACTCATTAAAGCTTTTAGCCCCAAAAATGTTCAAAAAGCTATGTTCCCTATAAATCCAAACAAAGCACCAGGATCAGATGGATTCCATGTTTTCTTTTTCCATAAGACATCAAGCCTAGCGAAGGATCAAGTGATAAAGTGTGTTATAAAATTCTTCTCCAATGGAATTATTTTGAAGGATTTAAATAAAACATACATCACCTTGGTGCCTAAAACTCTAAATCCAAGTGAGCCTGATGAGTATAGACCCATATCATGATGCAACCTAATATAAAAAGTCATCTCTAAGTTGATAGCCAATAGATTTAAGGATGTTCTAACAACAATAATCAACCATTGCTTAGGTGCTTTCATAAAAAAAGAGGAATATAGGGGACAATATTGTCCTAGCATAAGAACTCTTTTAAGAATTACCACAAGAAGAATGGTCATAAAATGTTATGTCCTAAAAGTTGATATCTAAAAAGTTTTTGACTCAATCAAATGGAGCTTCATTCAAACACATTGGAAGTCTTTAGATTCTCCCTAAGTTTAAGATATAGATCTAATAATGCATTAAAACAAGCTAATTCAATGTCTTGTGTAATAGAGAGCCAATAAAAGCTTTTAAAAGGGTTAAGGTTCTCAGACAAAGAGAACCCTTTCCTTATATCACTTTACATTTTGCTTAAAAGTCCTTAATAGGTTAATAACTCACAATACTTAGAGGGAAAGCAAATTTTTCTTTCATCACAGATGCAAGGAATTGAGGATTATTAGCCTTTCTTTTGTAGATAATTTATTACTCCTTTATAAGGCCAAAATCTCCTCATTGATGATTCTCATAAACTCATTTCAAGTCTTTAATCTTCTCTCAAGGCTTGCCATCAAGAAAAACAAAATCTGTCTCATTTTGTCTGCTAGCTTTAGGCATTAAGTGTACCACCCCCTTACTGTAGGGTATGCACCGAGATGTCCGTACGTCATTCTGATACATCTCCTATGATAAGAGTGCGCTACGAACAATCACTACTGTACTTCACATGGCATCATAATAATAAAACATCAATATAAAATCACGACTTTTTGAAACCAAAATTTTCCTCATTTCAT